>SJYC01138824.1:0-30410 GCA_006408675.1 Madoqua kirkii
TCACGACAGAACTATTTTTTTCCCCGGTGAGTATCCAACTCTTGGAGCCAGTGACTGGCTACCTGCTCTGTATGCCTCTGGGCCCAGCTCTAAACTCAGACTGAGCTTTGCCACAGAATCACACTGGGTCTTTGTAAACCAGAGAGGAAGGTATGCTAGTCGAGAGAGAGGGGCTTCTCAAACCCCAAACCAGACAGATTTCAGTTTAATTCACCAAACATACCCCCAATGAGAAGACGGCACTGAAATAGAAGGGTGGATGGAAAAAAAAAAAAAAAGATGAAAACTTTATAAAGAAGAGCAGAAGAAGAAGAGATGTAAAGTCCCCCAATGTAAATGCTCACGGTTGTCCTTGAACTCTTTATCTGCCTTCCTCATGAGTTAATACTTATTTCTGTTGGATCAGCACACACGCTAAAATCTCCCAGGTACCCAGCCAGTGACAGGAGGTCGGAGCCTAATGCCTATCCACGCCGTTTAATCTGGAGCTGGCCTTTGGCAGTGTTTGTGGGGACTTAACTGTAATTAATTGACTCCTTAGGAATCGAGCTGACACAGTTTCCCTTTCATGGATTTGATAAAGTTGAAGATTTTTTTCCTCAGAGAAGCTCACAGTGTTCTAAATTCCTGCGTCTGCAGAGGAAACCATCACAAGTCTTCTCTCAGAGGGTCACTCTCGTCACACAACACAAGGTTATTCATCCTCATGAAAAACTGAAGGTTTTAAAGGATAATCAGAGGGATAATTCAGTGAGGAGACTGCAGAGAAATAAAAATACTATAACTGGGCTGTGGCCCCTGAACCTTCTCTTCCTCTCCTTTAGCAAACTTTCTGGTGACTTCACACCTCATCACACAGCATGATTCAGCTGTGCTGAAGAAACCTCAGCACCCTCCACTCCCTGCCCCATCTCAGCCTCTCCCCAGAGGTTCTGCGCCCACAGTCGGCAGTCATCCCTAGTCTGGAAAGTACACGTGACCCAGGCTGGCGGCAGGAGTTGCAGCCTCAAGCTGAGGTGCACTCTCCCTGGGGTCAGGCGTGTGTGAACCTGTCTGCAGAGCGGAGGATGGGCTGCCGGCACTCTGCTTTCCTGTCTCACCAGGGCAGCAGGGTGAGAAGGTGCCTTGGAAGCAGAGTGAGTCACGCTGCAGGCATTGCACGGAGCTCCAGGGAAGCACAGGGTGAATCTGTAGTTGCCCCCAAGGGTGCTGACGTACATCTCGGGGAGGTGGCTGAAATGAGGTGGGGCGAAAGCTGAAGACCTGGAGACGAGGTGCTGGTTGCAGAGTCGACACTGCTGGAAGACAGCTCCCTGGGCGGGCACAGCGCCTGCCTTGATGTGGCTTTGCTGGCGACCACTGTGCCATGTGTTAGTGCCCTGGCCAGGTGGGAGCTGTAGGCAGCACTCTCGTGGGCCTGGTCAACAGTAATGGACATTGGGCTGCAGTGGGAAGTCAGCCAGGACGAGAGGTGGCTCCCGAGTGAACTGCAAAAATACCTGTGAATACTGTGAGAAGTGAAATCTATGAAACCTGAAAGAACTACCTCAGGGAGCAAGTGCAAGGCCACTCGGAGAATTCTCAGAGTATCAAGCGTATTCTGAGAGTTCCCCAGGCCTCGCAGAGCAGAACCAGAGAAAGTCTATGTAATGGCATTAAGACTCTTGCTATCCTAGGCTGCTGTGTTACAGGAAACCAAGCCTCTGTGTATTAGGTTAGCGGATCTACATTTTGATTGTTGATGGTGGGCAATGGGGATGAGACAGCTGGAATGCTGAGTGAGAAGTCTGCTAGGTAAGGAAGTGGCTGGGCTCTGGAACTGGAGGGTAGAGAGACGCAGTGTGGTTCTTGACTTTCCCTTCTCTCTGAGGTGGTGGCTGGGCTGTATCAGCAGCACCGCTGTTTCTGTGGAGCCAGGCCTATCCCTACGCTTCTAGTAAAACAGCACTGGGGACCCACTTTCTGGGAGTAGACAGTAGACTAATTGAGCTATGGTAGCAAGTGGTGTTTGCACAGGGGCTACAATTCTGGCCAGAGCATGTGTTAGATTATTGTATACCTCTAGCCCAGCTACTTTAGCATCATGGCATGGTGGCCTTGGGATGGTGACTAGGTTTTTGAGTAGGGCAGGGAACTGTGTCTCCAGAGTGATAGGGCTGAGAGCAATCTTCACTGAACAAGACAACGATGCTTCTTTCCCCTGAACGAGGAGAAATTCTGATCAGGTCAGCTTTGGCAGATGTGCTGTGGTCTCTTCAGTAGGCAAAGACTGCACTGGCACAGAGGAAATAACAATCTCTGCAGCTGAATCCCCTGCTATAGACTGAATGTTTGTATCCCCTCACATCCATATGTTGAAACTCTAAAACCCAAGGCAATGGCATTTGGAGGTGGAGTCTTTGGTAGATGGTTAGATGATGAGAATGGAGCCCTCGTAAATGGGATTAGTGCTCTTATGAAAAAGGCTCCAGAGAGCTCCTTCAACCCTTCCACCATATAAAAACAAGAGGAAAGGCCCTCTATGAACAAAAAAGCTATGGCAAACCTATACTTCATTCTAAAAAGCAGAGACATTACTTTGCCAACAAAGGTCTACCTAGTCAAAGCTATGGTTTTTCCAATAATCAGATATGGATGTGAGAACTGGACCACAAAGAAAGCTGAGTGCCAAAGAATTAATGATTTTGAACTGTGGTATTGGAGAAGATTCTTAAGAGTCCCTTGAACTGCAAGGAGATCAAACCAGTCCATCCTAAAGGAAGTCAGTCCTGAATATTCATTGGAAGGACTGATGCTGAAGCTGAAACTCCAATACTTTGGCCACCTAATGCAAAGAACTGACTCACTGAAAAAGACCTTAATGCTGGGAAAGATTGAAGGCACGAGGAGAAGACAGAGGATGAGATGGTTGGATGGCATCACCGACTTGATGGACATGAGTTTGAGCAAACTCCTGGAGTTGGTGGTGGACAGGGAGGCCTGCTGCAGTCCATGGGGTTGGAAGGAGTTGGATATGTCTGAGCGACTGAACTGACTGACTGATGAGCAAGGAGGCAGAGCTTCAC
Source organism: Madoqua kirkii (assembly GCA_006408675.1). NCBI lineage: Eukaryota > Metazoa > Chordata > Mammalia > Artiodactyla > Bovidae > Madoqua > Madoqua kirkii. The sequence goes on from SJYC01138824.1 coordinate 3,066, forward strand.
TAGACCCCAAATATGCCAGAACCTTGCTATTGGTCTTCCCAGCCTCCTGAGCCATGAGAAACAAATGTTTGTCATTTAAGCCACACAGCCTTTGGTTTTTTTGTTACAGTAACCTGAAAGGACTAAGATTCTGACCAATAAGAGCATTCCATTTACTCATCTGAAAGGGTTGCTCATTTAAATGGATTGAATTTAATTGAATTTAATGGACTGAATTTAATTCATTGGACTGAATAAATACCTCTGAGTCTTGGAACTTCTTTCAGGAAAAAAGCTCTCCAAGATGGAACTTTCTTCCACGGGTAGATTGAGGGATGAGAGTGACTGAATTAGAATATTGAAAAGAATGATACCTTACTAGATTACACTGGTCAGAATGACCATCAATAAAAAGTCTACAAATAAATGCCAGAGAGGGTGTGAAGGAAAGGGAACCCTCCTACACTGTTGGTGGGATTGTCAGTTTATGGAGGTTCCTCAGAAGACTAAAAATATAATTACCACATGATCTAGTAATCCCACTCCTGGGCATATATTCAGACAAAACTATAACTAAAAAAAATACATGCAGCCATATGTTCATAATAGTACTATCCACAAGAGCCAAGACATGGAAACAGCCAAATGTCCATCAACAGATAAATGGGTAAAGAAGATGTGTTTCATATATACCATGGAATACTACTCAGTCATAAAAAAGAGTGAAGTAATGCCATTTGCAACAACATGGGTGCACCTAGAGATTATCATACTAAGTGAAGGAAGTCAGAAGGAGAAAGATAAATACCATATGATATCACTTATATGTGGACTCTAAAATATGGCACAAACAAATATATCTACAAAACAGACTCATGGAGATCAGACTTGTGGTTGTCAAGGGGGGTGGTGCTGGGAGAGGAGGGATGGACTGGGAGGTTGGAATTGGTAGATATAAACTATCACACTTAGAATGGCTAACCCACAAGATCCTACTGTATATCACGAGGAACTATTATTTAATCTCCCAGGATAAACCATAATGGAAAAGAATATTTTAAAAAACACTGTCTATATGTGAACAACGGAGTCACTTTGCTGTACAGCAGAGACTGGCACACTATTGTAAATCAACTATATTTCAATTAGAAAGAAAGAATGGTACCTTTTTTTGTTTCCCATGCTGGTAAATAGTACAGAACAATCCCATACGTCACTGCAGATTATTGGGAAGCTAATAAATGGATGTGTCCACTCAACTGCTGATTGCCTTCAGTGCTGATGCAATGGCCTCAGGAGAACTTTGAAGAATTTGAGAAATCAGTAGTCCCTGCTGGGAGCTGTGCTCATGTAAAGATACAGAAGAGCCTGCAAACACAAGATAGGCAAGTGAGAAAACAAGTTTGAAGCTCGTCTTCATGAATTAATTATAAAATGCCTGAAGTAGAAGATCAGATCTGGTTGAAAAATAAAAATGTCCTGCAGTTTAAATCACTGAGCTGTCCCCATCAGCTTCTAGAAATGATCTCTGAACTCAGTCTTTCTTTTCACAGTCCTTGTGAAATAATGAATCACTTCTCAAAGATGACGACGGGTGGATAAAATAAGAGATGAAACAACAAATAAGAAGATAAAAACATTTTCTTCCAGGAAAAATGAAACTAGCACCTTCAAATCTCATAGACTTCGCTGTAAAAAGTTTTCCTTCTTAAATCATTATAGCACATATTTGCTTAAGTTTTGCTACATGTCCAGGACCAAGATTTAAGAATGAGTTGTGGTCTTATTTCAAACTTTTCTCGGCTAGTGCAATGATCCATAACACAACGGCTTTATTGTTTCACATACTCTCTTCTGAAACATCAGAATTTTCAGAGTCAAAATTTTCAGAGGCCAAATTGATTTTGGTCAGGCAAATTAGATTATGCCCAGCAAGTGTCAGAATGAGTAAAGGATGCCTTGAAGACCGTCAGGGGAAACCATCTCAGTCTACAGGTAATAGTCAATTGATTAAAAACTTTGTTCATGTCATTGTGAGGGTCATTGTATCTCTAATTATTATTGCTGTCTCCTGGGAAAACCAGGGAATTTTATATCCCAGGGCCTGACTTCACCTTCTTTTCCAATGCTAATTAGCCTCTCAGGCCTGTTCAGGTTATCTGAAAACTGTCCTTGAAATGGAGATTTGTGTGCAGTAGATTATTGTTGTAGATACTCGAGAATAATACCTGTAAAGGAGCAAGGGAAGCAAGACTGATCAGAGGAAGAAGTTGAGCTGTTACTGTTGCAACCAAGGCCTTAGCCTATCCTACAGGACCTCTGGAACTGTGATCATTCTGTGTTGCCTAAATTTAGGCAGGAAGCAAGGTATCAATATTTTGTATCAATCACTATTAGATATGGGCCATCCTAAGGGAGAGGTGTATCTCAGGTGAGGCAGTTTCCTTTGCTAAGGGCAATGCCTGGAAAGGGAGCCAGCTATGAGCTCTCAGGGGCCAACATTCCCCTCGTGGAATGGAGAGAGATGGAGGGATAATCTGGGTGAGACATTCAGATCCACCACAAGGTCCCTTATTGAAGAGGTCCCTTAATTAGAGAAGTTTTTTCCTGTGGTCTAATACTTTGTATCAACCCACTCCAGTACTCTTGCCTGGAAAATCCCATGGATGGAGGAGTCTGGTAGGCTGCAGTCCATGGGGTCTCTAAGAGTCGGGCACAACTGAAATGGCTTAACAGCAGCAGCAGCAGCAGCAATACTTTGTATGAAACACATTACCCCCCAGACTTCCTGGCTTAAAACAACAAACATAATTTATTATTGCTCCTGGTATCTGTGGGTCAGAAATTCCCAAGTGGCTGGGCTGGGGTGTGTGTTCTGCCCGAGGTGTCTTGTGTGAATGTAGTCAGATGGTGGCTGAAGCAGTTGAGAGCTGGCCAGGCACCTTCCTCTCTTCCTGCAATCCTGGGGCCTCTGCAAGTGGTCTCTTTGGCTGGCCTAGTTTGGCCTTCCTCACAGCATGGCCCCCTGGTACTTCTCATTGACTTGGAGCTTAGGGCTCCACAAATGAAGCCACAAAAGAATCTGGAAGACACTGCCTGGTATCTTCTAACTTAGGCTCAGAAACCACTTGGTTTGTCAGGAGCCCACCTAGTCTCAAGGGAAAGAGACAGGGATCTCACCACTTGATAAGGAATGACAAGGTCTATAAGAACACATAGGCTGGGACAGTTTTGAGAAAACAAAAGGTGATGAAGCCATTACTTTCTAATGGTAATAAACCCAATGAAAAAAGTTTAAAAATAATGGTATAGGGACTACCCTGGTGGTCCAGCAGTTAAGAGTCTGCCTGCCAATGCAAGGGATGCAGGCTCGTTCCTGGTCCAAGAACTAAGATCCCACATGCTGCAGAGCAACAGAGCTCATACACTACCACTACTGCAGCCTGTGTGGCCCAGAGCCCATGCTCCACAACACGAGTGCCCACCACAACAAGTCTGTACGCTGCAACTAGAGAGTAGCCCCTGCTCATTGCAACTAGAGAAAGCCTACCTGCAGCAACAAAGACCCAGAGCAGTCAGTAAATAAATAGAAATAACGGCAGAATTCAGATCCTTTGAGTTTTCAGAATTATATATATATGCATATAAATTCAATTTTTCAAGTATTATGGATCTGCATTAGCAATAAAACACTTGAAGTGTGTAAGTTCAGCCCCCAGTAGTCCATTAACTGTAAGGAACCAGATGTACAGAGACATCAAATCCAGCACTACTGTTTTCTGTTAAGTGTTGTGTATGAGGATATAGCAGACACTAGCTGGGCTTCCCTGGGGGCTCAATGGTAAAGAATCCACTTGCCAATGCAGGAGACATGGTTCGATCCCTGGCCTGGGAAGATCCCACATGCTGTGGAACAACTATGACCGTGTGCCACAGCTACCGAGCCTGTGCTCTAGAGCCCAGGAACGACAACTGCTGAGCCCACATGATGCAAGTACTGAGGCCCGAGAGCCTAGAGCCTGTGCTCTGTAAGGCGAGAAGCCAGTGCAAGAGGAAACCTGAGCACAGCAGCAGAGAGGAGCCCTGGTCTCTGCAACTAGAGAAAAGCCTGCAAAGCAACAGAGACGCAGCAAAAAATAAGTAAGCAAATAAAATTGTAAAAAAGAAGACACTAGCTGAAAAACTTATGCCTGTGTCACAAAAGCCAATTAAACGAATAACTTCTACATTAGTTTTCATTCATTATCAACCTAAATTTTTCCTTTTGTAATGCATAGACCTCAATAGCCATTTCCCTTTTTTGTGGCGGTATAGACGGCTCAGACGGTAGAGAATCTGCCTGCGATGTGGGACGCCTGGGCTCGATCCCTGGGCGGGAAAGATCCCCTGGCGAAGGGAATGGCTTCCCACTCCAGTATCCTTGCCTGGAGAATTCCAAGAACAGAGGAGTATGGCAAGCTATAGTCCAGGGGGTCGCAAAGAGTTGGACACAACCGAGCGACTTCACTGAGGATATTATAAGAGCAGCACTCATGTTTTCAACACACTGAACCTCAGTTTTAGACCACAGACATCCTATGGGCTTCCCTATTCTTACTTGCCCAAAGAAATGTCTCCACAAGGGAAATGTGGACCTCAAATTCAGTTCTAAAACCGACATAACTTTGATATCAGGAAAATCCTATTGGTTCTAACTAGGATGGACTTTTGTATTAGTTTTGTTCAGTGTTAATATGTTTGTTGCTCTGACGTTTATTTGATGCTTTCCCAGGAGGAAAACACAAACACTTCCCTGTGATGTAATGTGAGAACGTATCATCATGTCTCAAAGTTTTGCTCTTTGGTGATGGGATTCAGACACTTCTCTGTCTCCGTCATCTCATCTGACCTCTCTCAGTGCCATTCTAAGTAACTGGCAGCCACTCAATCAGCATTTGTTACAGGGGAACAAAAAATGTGTTTTAGGTTCAGAATCCACCAAATCATGCTTTTCACAAAAACGTCTCAATTGTTTTATTATACTATCCATTGGTCTGGATAGGAAAGGCTGTTTAGTTTACAACATGTTGCTATCAAATGCACAATGTACAATTTAGATGATAATAAATGAGGTTCCAAATCCTTTTATGATGCAGAGCACTTTGTAGCAGCGCTTGGAGTATAATCAATGTTGTTTTCACGACTTATAGAAAAAAGCATCTGATGAAAAACTGCTGTTGCAAAATGCCATTGTATTTTAGTGCTTCTACCAAAAATGAACACATCTAAAAATAACTTCTAAAAGAAATGATTAAAACCCCAAAGATAGAAGTTTATCTTAAAGTAGTTAAATAATAGCTATCTGTACATTTCAAACTATATCCTAAAGTTGGAAATATTAAAAGCAAAGAATTTTTATTGTTTGACAAATATTACATATTTTCCTCTCTAGAGAAGCTTTTCAACTTTTTACCTCTTTGAGGCTAGAGGAGCTGGTTGGGAGATAGATTTGCATATTTGTTTGAAACCCTTCAGAACTATCCTCAGTTCACTTTCCATCTGCCCTGAGTCAGGAGTTCTGACTAGAGTTGGGTCTGGGTCTCAGCTAGAGTTGCACTGGGTCTCAAAATACAAAGCCATAATGAAGGGTAAGGCCAGGGAACATTTAAAATTTCTGAATACTATCAAAGGTGCAAAGAAATGCTTTGGATGCTCCTCCTACTACCTTTAAAACCAGCTAAGGAGAGAGGATTTAAAAAAATGGACAGAGACAAAACCAAAGGATGGGAAAGAAAGAGGAGAGAAAGTGTTCCCTGCTGGTGAAGTGGCAGGAGGGCACCGACTGGGAAATGGCTTAACTCTGAGCGAGTGTGTGTGTGTTATGTGTGTGTGTGTGTTTAAGCTTGGTCATTATTACTTAGGAGAGCATTATAAGGTAGGTTGGTATAACGTGTCTATGCATTTTTATTTTTAATGTGTGCTGAGTCGCTTCAGTTGTGTCTGACTCTTTGTGAGCCGATGAACTGTAGCTCACCAGGCTCCTATGTCCACGGGATTCTCCAGGCAACAATTCTGGAGTGGGTTGCTGGGCCTTTCTCTGGAGGATCTTCCCAACCCCTGGATTGAGCCTGAGTCTCTTACATCACCTGAATTAGCAGGCAGGTCCTTTATCACTTGTATCACCTGGGAAGCCCCTTTTATTTTAATATTGAAGGAAAGAGCTCTCAAGGAGCTTGGTTCGTAAGCAGGGGCCATGGATCACTGACTTCTCAGGCACTTCTTCTGATTAGCAATGATGAGGGGCAGGAGTTTAATTTTTTTTCCTTTAAGGGAGAAACACTAAGGGATTCTGGGGAAATGACCTTGAATGTTCTCTAAGAAGGAACGCAAGCAGCTCTCCTCTATGTTTTTCAACCTCTGTCCTTTGTTCTCCTAGACTCTCTGAAATTTGTCACTTTTGTCATTTTCCTTTTCAGAAAGTGACAGTTCCCGGGAGATTTCTCACTCCACACCATCTCTTGACCTTTCTCTAAGAGGTTGTTTCTCATTTCAGTGCCAGCTTGCTGCATGGCCCTTTTTTTATTTGCAAGTTTAGTTTTTTTGGGTGAATTCTTTCTTGTGTGAACTTTCTGTACTTGAGGCTGTATTTTACACTGGGGCCAACTCTCACTTGTTAAAGAAGAACTTATAGCCAGGATAAATTAAAATAATAACCTCCCCTGTTTCCCTGCAAGCTCTTGTATTCTACTAATTCCGACTTCCATATTTCACATCTTATGCAAATTTGACTTCTGAGGATTTCTTCTCAAGTTTTGTAGGCAGTTTCACTGAATCTGAAGAAATATTTTCTCCACTGAGATTACTGCAGAAATATCAAATCTTGGAGGATTTGATATTCCCCTTTCTCCTTAATACGTTTTTTTATGATGTGAAAGTTCAATATTCATAGATGATCAAAACCAGTAGCATTTATATTTCCCTCTTCCTAGTTTGAAGCACCACTGATACAAGTGGATAAGATATTAAGAAGAAATATTTATGTAATGATATCTTCTGAAATAAGAAGGAAGAAATAATTTGGAGAAAAATGTTGTCTTTGACAGAATGGAATTATTCCTGACGTTTTAATGATGGGGAAAACATTTTTACCAAGCGTTGATTTAAAATAGCTCAACTACTTTATTTGTTGAAATGTAGTCTATTTGGACTTCAGCTGAATCACTGATTTCATCCAAAGTAAACAGTAAAATAAACATCCAATATGGAAAAAAGAACCCGGTAATATTATAGAGAAACAAGGAAAAGAGGGGAAATGAATCTATCCCTCTTTTTCTTGTTTTAGAAACTTCTGTACAAACCAAGGTAAGCAAAGATGAGTCAGAGAAATCCTAGAAGTTAATACAGCATTCATGGAAGACAGATTTATTTATAAAACTGCAGTAGTTTAAATATGTTCTAGTAAGTGTTAAATCTTTACTTATCCAGTCTGTTATATTTTCTTACCTCTCAAAAATTGTACTGGTTCTGAGAAGTTACATAAAAAAAATTTTCCATCATGGAATTTTTCAAATTATTTGGGTGAGTAAGCAAATTTGTCATCCTCCAACTCCTAGTGTTAAGTGAGTAGCAACTGATGAAAAACGGCTTAGGACTCTGGGCTGGGATGTCAGGGAGGACTCTGTATCTGTTTTAAGAAGACACGCACTTGCTCCAAAGTCAAAGTGATACAAGGGGCTCCCCTCTTTTTTTCTTGAGTTTACTAAATGTCCTAGTTTCCTGCTACTGCTGTAGGAAATACCATAAACCTAGTGGCAGAAACAACATAGATTTATTCTCTTACTCTTAGTAGGTCAGAAGTCAAAAGTCAGTCCCACTGGGCTAAGCTCAAGGCATGTCCAGGCTGTTCCCTCGTAGAGGGCTTAAGGGGAGAAATCGATTTCTTGCCTCTCTCAGTTTTTAATGGCTGCCATCGTTCTTTGGTTCACAGCCCCTTCTTCTATCTTCAGAGCCAGCAGTGTTAAGATCTATCTTCTCTGACTCCTGCTTGGGGCCTTAGACTTTCTGCCTCTGATCTGAACACCTCCTGCCTCTCTCTTGTAAGGACCCTTGTGATTATCTGGGTAGTTGGGCTCCCCTGGAAGCTCAGTGGTAAAGAATCTGCCTGCAATGCAGGAGATGTGGGTGTGATCCATGGATCAGGAAGTTTCCCTGGAGAGGGGAATGGCTACCCACTCTGCTATTCTTTTGGGAAATCCCATGCACAGAGGGACCTGGGCAGGTTACAGTCTGTGGGGTCACAAAAGAGTTGGACGTGATTCAGCGATTAAATACCTCCACCACCCAGATAATCAGTATAATCTCTCCATCTCAAGGTCTTTAACGAAATCACCTGGAAAGGCCATTGTGCTATGTTCCATATTCACAGGTTCCAGAGATGAGGACGTGAAGAACATCTTTGGGGACCCATTGGTCCGCACACCCTAGTAAACAAATGCTCTGTAGCCCTCAGCATCTTTCTAACTGAGCCATCTTTTAAACATTAGAACACCAGGATGCCTTAGAGTCAGCAGGCCCTATCCTCATATCTGAGGAGGAAGTTATGAAAGGGAGGTGCAAAAGTTTAAATGGAAACCCTGTTACAATTCTAATATTTACACCATCTTGTCTCACAGAGCTCTCTTGGGTAAAGATTTATTTACAGACTTTGGGCTTAGGAACTTAACTTTTAACCTTATACCCCTGTTTGCAAGAGAGAATGAGAATAAGAATATGTAGATTCTGTGAAATAAATTTTAGGAGTGCTTTGCTTTTTTGGACTTCTTCCCAGCAAAAACATTTTCCATTTACAGTTGGTGCCATTTTGAAAATGATTTCTCAAGGTTTCTTGAGGCTGGTCAATGAGTTTCAAATATTCTTATTGATGGACTAGATTAATTTTTACACTAAGACTTTTCCCAAAAGCATTAAATCAGTATGCAGATATTTCTGTCAACTAGCCTGTTCTTACTTAGGTACCACATTTTATGCTGATTCTCTATTCCAAAACAGGGAGACATTCAATAAAAAGGTACCTTGGAGTGAGACAGGGACAAATGAGCTCCAGAAATACTGGCAGATGGGAATAACAGACTGGTTGGCAGAGGGCAAAATGGGCTGAATGGTCACAGTCAGAGTACTGAATCCCATATCCACCCTCAGTACACATGGTGGTTTCAGAAGGCTGAGGGGCATTTCAGTAGGTCTCAATACCCTCAGCTATCTCTGTACAGAAAATTCCATGGGAAAATCTGTATGTGCAACTTCCTAGTTTTTTTTTTTTTTTTTCATTTCTTCACTGGGTTACTGTTGATTTTTTAAAGTTATTTTTAATTGGAAGATAATTGCTTTACAATACTGTATTGGTTTGTGCCATACATCAACATGAACCAGCCATGGATACACATATATCCCCTCTCTCTTGAACCTCCCTCCCAACCCCCACCTCCCACCTCATCCCACCCTTCTAGGTTGTCACAGAGGACAACTTCCTACGGTTTTTCATTCATTGCTGGAGCAGCCCCCAAGTGGAATCTTATCCTACTGCTGTGGACCTCCACAGTCTGACTTTCTGTGCAATGACAACACGGGCAGCCGCTGAAAAGTACCGGAGCAGGGGAGAGACCGGAGCAGCATCCATCATGCGCCCATCTTTGACATGACCCATTAAAATGTCAAAGACGTCATTCCTCTCTTCACACTGAGGGTTCATCACAGTTTTTGTCATAAAGAAATGTCATGTAATAAGGCTTCTTTTAAGACTTTCTAGATCCCAATAAATCTGTCTGCATTTCATTTTAATAAAAAATTTTTAAATTAGTCACAAAAATGCCAACACCACCCAGTCATCATAAATCCTAGTTTAAACGTTATTTAAGGTGACTAAGATTTTTTGTTTTCACTCTTTAGCTTATAATTCAGTTAGGGATTTGATTTTCAAGAAGTCAGAAACCTATTTTTCTATACTAAAATATCTGTTTTTCTTGAGAAACATTAATATTTTTCCTTGTCTATGTATAAATTAGTTTACATAGGCAGTGGTGTTTCTTTTTCAGTTAATCTATGAATTGGATTTTATGTTACCATTGATGTCTATTAATCACTTATGAAAGTACAAATATTAAATCTATGGCTTTCACTTTTTTTTTTTTTACTGTGATCCACAATAAGAGATGCATTTTATGGTGTAGCCTTTGCTGTGGACCTCCACAGTCTGACTTTCTGTGCAATGACAACACGGGCAGCCGCTGAAAAGTACCGGAGCAGGGGAGAGACCGGAGCAGCATCCATCATGCGCCCATCTTTGACATGACCCATTAAAATGTCAAAGACGTCATTCCTCTCTTCACACTGAGGGTTCATCACAGTTTTTGTCATAAAGAAATGTCATGTAATAAGGCTTCTTTTAAGACTTTCTAGATCCCAATAAATCTGTCTGCATTTCATTTTAATAAAAAATTTTTAAATTAGTCACAAAAATGCCAACACCACCCAGTCATCATAAATCCTAGTTTAAACGTTATTTAAGGTGACTAAGATTTTTTGTTTTCACTCTTTAGCTTATAATTCAGTTAGGGATTTGATTTTCAAGAAGTCAGAAACCTATTTTTCTATACTAAAATATCTGTTTTTCTTGAGAAACATTAATATTTTTCCTTGTCTATGTATAAATTAGTTTACATAGGCAGTGGTGTTTCTTTTTCAGTTAATCTATGAATTGGATTTTATGTTACCATTGATGTCTATTAATCACTTATGAAAGTACAAATATTAAATCTATGGCTTTCACTTTTTTTTTTTTTACTGTGATCCACAATAAGAGATGCATTTTATGGTGTAGCCTAACATAGATAGCATATTGAAAAGCAGAGACATTACTTTGCCAACAAAGGTCCGTCTAGTCAAGGCTATGGTTTTTCCTGGGGTCATGTATGGATGTGAGAGTTGGACTGTGAAAAGGGCTGAGTGCAGAAGAATTGATGCTTTTGAACTGTGGTGTTGGAGAAGACTCTTGAGAGTCCCTTGGACTGCAAGGGGATCCAACCAGTCCATCCTAAAGGAGATCAGCCCTGGGTGTTCTTTGGAAGGAATGATGCTGAAACTCCAATACTTTGGCCACCTCATGCGAAGAGTTGACTCATTGGAAAAGACTCTGATGCTGGGAGGGATTGGGGCAGGAGGAGAAGGGGACGACAGAGGATGAGATGGCTGGATGGCATCACCGACTCAATGGATGTGAGTCTGAGTGAACTCCAGGAGTTGGTGATGGACAAGGAGGCCTGGCATGCTGCGATTCATGGGGTCGCAAAGAGTCGGACACGACTGAGCGACTGAACTGAACTCAACGGAGATACACATTTACTCTTGTTTTTTTCTGGCTGCGCTGTGTAGCATGTGGGATCTTAGTTCCCCAACCAGGGGTCTCCCAATACTCCCTGCAATGGAGTGTGTGTGGAGTCTTAACCACTGGCCTGCCAGGGCAGTTCAACATTTACTTATTTTCCAAACAAAAGTTTTATGAGAACTAATTTCCCTTCTTTTAGAAGCAAGCTGCTATTTTCTGTTTTATTCTGTTTCATTAAAAAAAAACTACTTGTTATGACCCACTAAACTGAGCAATATGAGAAACACTGTCTTACTAAATGAGACAAAAACTCATTTCCATTGGTTATCACTTCCATGTTATGAACATATATAACTGTCTCCAGTTTTTCCTCAGACCCTGTGATGCCTCTGTTTTGGAAGAACTCTAGGCACATCGCTGTCATCCTGCCCGTTGCCTGGCCCAGCTACTTCTGGGCAGAGGGAGGTCGGAACCCTCCTTGGTGGCTGGTGGTCCACCAGTGTTTCTTAACCATGTATGAAGCACTCCTGCTGGAGAGAGACGTTTTTCTTACTTTACTCCTCTAACACATTTTTTTTTTACTGAATATAAATAACTTCAATTCATCTTCACTTTTATATTGCCTAAGTTTCTGACTCCAGTTTCTGACTCTGATGCATTTTGCATCAACTGAAGAGTTTGTTGAGTGGGTGACCTTCACATCCTTTTACAAGGAGAAAATATAAAATGAGAGCTGGGATTACCATTTTAAATGGAAGAGCTATAGTTGGAAGAAAAATATCTCCTCAAGGTCCTTGAAACAGAGTTGATTAGTCACAAAGAGGCAGAGGCAAAATACCTCTCCTCTCTTTGCACTGTTTTTGCAGCATTTCTTGACTAGTCTTTAGGTTCTAGTTTTAAAAGGAAACCCCTATATGCCAAGAAGGACAGATAAGAAATGGGAAATAACATTCTCTCAGTCTCAGGGGCTTTGCATCTGTACTCACTTTACTCACTTCAACTGGCCCAATAATACCATTTTTTCCCCTTCATCAAATTGTCATGGAGCACTTCCTATGTGCCATGTTCTTACACCCACACACACAAAATATATGTTTTATAAAGCATATATGTATTTTCCAGTAAGTGCTAGAGAAAGCAACCATATATCAAAGTAAGAAGTAAAAGGAGTATGGAAGGCAAGCAAGAGCTCTCAATTATTATGACCTTTGACCAGAATCCTAAAATCAGGGAGAGAAAAAAACCCTATATGCATGCGCAAAGCCTTGAAGTGGGAACTATTTGGCAAGTCTAAGGGATAGCAGGAGGGCCCATGCATCTCTGCTGAGTGAGTAGTGCAATAGGGGGAGGGGCAGTGGCTCCGGAGGTGGCACATGAGACATACACTACAAGCTATTTGCTGCTTATCTAAAATGCGAAATTAACTGATCTGTATATTCTTCTTGATCTATCTGGTAACTGTTTTTCTTCTTCCCTGCCTCCTTCCCTCTTCCTTTTCTTTTGCATGGTTGTAGTATTCATGTGCCATTCAGTTAGTTTTTTTTTTTTTTCCAGTTTGCAATCAGTTTCAATTTTACTTTTCCATCCTTATTGATTTACTTTCAAATATGTAGAATATTTGAAAACTTTCAAAAATCATAACTGTACAAAATTATGTCCTCAGAAAAGCATCACTCCCTCCTTTGTCCCTTCCACCACCAACTTTGTCACCTCCAGGGTTTATAACTATATGTTTTGCAGTGATAAGAAAACAGATGCATAGTTCCTAATTTTCATGCAAAATCTGGCATTCTAAATATGTTCTTTCATACTTGGTTTTTTTCCTCTTAATAATATCTTCAGGAAATCCCTCTGTACCAGTTTCATAGAAGCCTTTTTTTTATTCTTTCTGAATAGTTGTATGGTATTTTACTGTGTGTAGTACAATAGATTATCCAACTCATCTTCTGTGCTTGAACATTTAGGAAGTTTCCAATGTTTTACACTTACAAGCAATGCTGCAAATGGACAACCTTATGCATATGTATTTTTGTATTGATGCATGTGTATATCAAAAGATACATGACAAGCTGTGAGGCAATATTTGCAGTACATTATCGCTAAAGAGTTAATATCCCTAAGAGACAGTGAGTTATTTTTGAAAGAAAAAACCCTATTAAAAAATAGGCAAGAGATGTAAACAGATGATTCACAAAATAATCTAAAAATGTATCTTGAACATATAAAAAGATATTCCTTTTCATATTAAGTAGACTGCATATTAAAAGTACACTGAGATACTGCATGTGTATCTTCAGGATAAATTGCTACAAGCGGGACTGTTGGATTAACAGGAAATCCACGTGTAATTTTGTTAGTTAATGCCAAGTTGCCCCCATAGGATGATACCATTTTACATTCTGACCAGCAGTACATGGGATCGCCTATTTCTCCACAGCCTCACCAAGAGGTTGCATTGTCCTGCTTTCGAATTTTTGCCCATCTGATGAGCTGTTGTTGTTCAGTTGTGTCTGACTCTTTGTGAACCCATGAACTGTAACACTAAGAAATGGTATCTCAGTGTACTTTTAATATGACTTCCCTGGTGGCTCAGACGGTTAAGTGTCTGCCTACCCACATGGGTTCACAAAGAGTCAGACACAACTGAACAACAGCTCATCAGATGGGCAAAAATTCAAAAGCAGGACAATGCCACCTCTTGGTGAGGCTGTGGAGAAACAGGCGATCTCATGTACTGCAGGTCAGAATGTAAAATGGTATCATCCTATGGGGGCAACTTGGCATTAACTAACAAAATTACACGTGGATTTCCTGTTAATCCAACAGTCCCGCTTGTAGCAATTTATCCTGAAGATACACATGCAGTATCTCAGTGTACTTTTAATATGCAGTCTACTTAATATGAAAAGGAATATCTTTTTATATGTTCAAGATACATTTTTAGATTATTTTGTGAATCATCTGTTTACATCTCTTGCCTATTTTTTAATAGGGTTTTTTCTTTCAAAAATAACTCACTGTCTCTTAGGGATATTAACTCTTTAGCGATAATGTACTGCAAATATTGCCTCACAGCTTGTCATGTATCTTTTGATTTTGTTCACAATCTTTTAAAGCTGATCAATTTCTGTATTTAATATTTAATTCCATTGATCTGTCTCTCAATTCATGAACTGGGATATGCTTTGAAGGCAGAGCTGACAAAACATGATTTGTTTGATGTGGGACATCAGAAAAAGAGGAATCAAGCATTAACTCCAAGATTTTGACCTGTGCCACTAGAAGGCTAGGGATTCCACTTACTGAGGGGCATTCAGTTTTTGTGGGGAATACCAAGAGTTCTGTTTTGCATATATTAAGTCTGGGGTACCCACTAGATCTCCCAGTAGAGATCTGAGGTATAGATGGTTATGAATGTGGATCTGGAGAAAACGTAGGAGATAGACATTTAGAGTCAGCCATGTAGAGACAGAATGTAAAACCATAAAGCTGATGTTTTAATACAAATGTTATGTCTGTTCTGAGAATATTTTCAGGATTCAAGTCACTTGTCCAGAGCTGGGCCATGAATCTAGGTTTTGTCCTCTGGATTTTTTTTTTTAGACCTGTCATAACAAACACCACAGACTGGGTGGCTTAAACAACAGAAATTTACTCTTTCCTAATTCTAGAGGTTGGAAGTTCAAGATCAGGGTGTTGGCAGGGTTGATATTTTCTGAGGCTCGGCTTCTTGACTTACAGACAACTGTCTTCTCCTCTCTATGTCTTCTCATGGTCTTTCCTCTGTAATGTGTGCCCTAACCTTTAAAAGGCCTTAGTCATATGGATTAGGGTCCACCGTAATGACCTCATTTTCATGTAATTACCTCTTGAAAGATTTTACTTCCAAATATAGTCATATTCTAAGGTACTAGTGATCAGGCCTTCCACATAAGAATTTTGAGGGAATGTAATTCATCCCACAATGTTTCTCCATCTATGATACAACTAAAGAGTTGGACATGACTTAGTGTCTGAACAACTACAACAAATGTATCTGAGAAGAAACATGGATTTAGAGTCTGAAAATATATTGTTTCCCAAAGGAATTAAAATGATGATTGCTTCAGTGCTTGGGAGTTAGTATTTCTCCTCTGCTTGAAGGATATTTATGTGGAGAATATAAACATGAGTGATATTTAATATGAGCCCACTGTCCTCAGCTCTGCTCCCAGGGAAAGGGCCTTGTTTTCTCTGGGAAACATGGGATGTGGAAAAGCCCCTGACACAGAAGTTCCAGCAGTAAATTTGGGTCTTGTCTGTGCTGGACAGAAATTGAGTGAACACGTTTTAGAAATTCTGTCTATATTTATTTAGAGAAATCATTGTTTGACCACTAATAAATATGCATTAATATAAACTAGAAACATGTCTCAGGTTAAAAGAAAAAACAAAATAACACCCCAAGTTCTATCAATATACTTTTAGCTAAAAGTAACTTCAAGAAAGTTTCTCCTTTTAGATAAAATCTGAAATTATTCAGGAAAATTAAGAGTCAATGCATAAATTACTATAATTAAATTACTAAATATTTATATATTTGTAAACACATTACAGGAGAAGGCAATGGCACCCCACTCCAGTACTCTTGCCTGGAAAATCCCATGGATGGAGGAGCCTGGTAGGCTGCAGTCCATGGGGTTGCAAAGAATCGGGCACGACTGAGCGACTTCACTTTCACTTTTCACTTTCATGCATTGGAGAAGGAAATAGCAACCCACCCCAGTGTTCTTCCTAGAGAATCCCAGGGATGGGGGAGCCTGGTAGGCTGCCGTCTATGGGGTCGCACAGAGTCGCACACGACTGAAGCGACTTAGCAGCAGCAGCAAACACATTACAAAGAGAAGACTAAAACTCTCTGGGCTTCTGGAAATTATTCTGTAAGTTCTCCTAGTCACCTTTACTTGCAAAGGTCTTGAAAGTTCTTGCCTACACTATTTTGTAATCTGTTTTTTAATGCTTTTGCTACTTGGTTATTATTCACTAGACTACAATGTCTTGGTATAGAAAAACATATTTAATAACAATTACTAGCTGAAATTCATTGAGATTCTGTGAGAGACCAGTTACCTTGAGTTTGCCTTCCAAGAATTTATAGTCATTTCCTAGAACTTTCTCACTGACATCTGTGTTAATTTTTTTTTGGAATTAGAATAGGTTATCTAACATTTCTACTTCTCTGTGTTAATTTTTTTTTGGAATTAGAATAGGTTATCTAACATTTCTACTTCTCAGAATAAATTATATGAACCGAATAGAATTTGCTTTAAGACATTAAATGGCAATAAAGTTTGAACAACTTAAACTTTGGCTATGATAGTCTAACAGGATTTTTTGTTTAAGTATAAGATTGAAGAGTGTGTCAGAAAGAACATCCAATTTCCTAGCTCGCTTAGGAAGGTGACATGGGCAGCCTAAAAGGTGATGTCAGTTGTGGATAATGGCCAGGAGAAAGCATAGACACCGTGAGATGAAATAAACAAAATTCACACAAAAATGTGAATGTTGATTTCACCAGTATGCCAGTTAATTAAGGTTAACCCATCCTTCACTTACCAAGGCTTCCCTGGTGGCTCAGATGGTAAAGAATCTGCCAGCAGTGCAGGAGACCCTGATTTGATCCCTAGGCTGGGAAGGTACCCACTCCAGTCCTCTTGCCTGGGAAATCCCATGGACAGAAGAGCCTGGCAGGCTACAGTCCATGGGGTCACAGAGTCAGACACAACTGAGCGACTTTCACTTTACTTCACATCTGTAAGAATTGGAAAATCTACCCTAGTGAGAACAAAATGTGGAAAAGAAATAACTTCTAAACACAGTCTCATATCCTACCCCATCTTCCAAGGATGGGCCCTCATCTTCCAAAGCCTTTCTGCCTTTCTGCTGCACCTTGGGCTCAGGCCTTGCACACAAACATTACCTCCAAACTGGGTTGTTCAGACAGCCACAGAGGTACACAGTGAAGACTCAACACTTAAAATACTAACACAATACTTCATCCCTGTGTTGGCATTTCTCCTTTTTTCAATAAACAAAAATAGCCTGGGCCCCTCTAGAGCTGTGAGAACCCTAGCAGAAATAAATGACTTAGAAACATCACCAACAAAACATCCTCACTGGCTGTGGACTCACTGTGCTGTCGTGAGCTGCATTCCCTAAACGACGTGGTTTGGAGCATAAATCAGGATTCCCCAGGCCTGAGTCCCTCCCTCCTGTGGGCCTGACTCTGCTTCCTGTCCTCTGCAACTGTGTTTTCAGGGAAAGTCACACAGGACTTTGGTCTCTGGATGGTTTTAGTTCCTTTATGATTGCTCCCGTCCAGTGAGGGCTATAATCTGGCATACTTTGAAAACATACCAAACTCATCCCAACCCAGCCAAATAAAAAGTCGAAACAGGTTAAATACAGCTTTCCCTGACCTTGTCATGATTAGCTCTTCCTAAGGTATTTATTTTTAAGATCGACATTATCTGCTCGTCATCTGCTTTCGAGAGTATAAAATGGCAGCAGAAGTGAGGTGCTGAGCCATTTAAATGCTGTCCAGTGGACCTTATTATACACCTGGATCACACACACACAGAAACAATGAGATCTCTCCTCGCAGCCTAATTCACAGCTTGGGTTAACTTCGCTTTTATTACATTCCTGATAAAATCCACTGGAGTGACCAAAATTACAACAAAGTGCAATCAGAAATATGCTTTTATAATGCTTTCTCTATAAATTCACATGCATAGAAAACGGGTGAAAAGAGTTTCCGTTGTGGAATAAATGAAGACCACCCAAATGAGATCAAACAAAGTCTATCGCTTCAGGGCTTAGTATAGCAAGGGAGTTAGCCACCATCACCTGTGTTTGGCAGATACTCAAAGTCAAGCAAAGGCAAGGGAAAACTTAACAGTGGAAAAAGGGAAGGCTGCAGGCATGCCTGACTGGAGGCTTTTGGCATGAGGAGGCTGTAGAAGCAGGACATCCAATATGATTGGTTAGGGGTGAATATCTGGCTTTCTCCAGTTGGTCTGAAGACGGAAATGGGGGTAAATTAGGAAAGGGTCAATTAATAATCAACTCTTGGTTATTTGGGGCCAGTTGCCATAAGGGCAATTGAATTTGAAGGCTGACTCTTAGGTTGTGAGGCTAGAGTTCTATTTTTATTGATACTTACAGCCTGGCTGTTTAGTCTGTACAGTCTCTCACCATCGGTGATTATATATTCATAGGGACTTGTTCCATATCCTGAAATGGATCCTATTTTCTATTGTATACCACAAACAATACTTTCCCTCAGAACACTGATTTTCATGTTGGAGTTTTACCTTTATATATAATCAAAGTTTTTTTCTTTATGACTTTGGAAATTTGTAGCTTTTCTAAGAAGGTCAGTTCCTTATAAAATCACAACATATGCCTCCTAAATTTCCTCTTAATATTATTATAGTTTAAAAATAACTTTGAAATCTAGATAAACTTTATTTTTACATTGAGTGTAAAGAGGAAAATTATGAGCCAAAAATATACACGCACCTGAGCATTCACTGCAGCACTATTTACAATAGCCAAGACATGGAAGCAACACAAATGTCCATGGACAGATGAATGGATAAAGAAGATGTGGTACCTCTATACAAAGGAATATTAGTCAAAAAAAGAATGAGATAATGCCATTTGCAGCAACATGGATGGAATTGGAGATGATCATACTAGTGAAGTAAGTCAGACAAATATCATACAATATCACTTATATGTAGGATGTTAAAGAATGATAGAAATTAACTTATTTATAAAATAAAAAGAGTCACAGACATAGAAAACAAACTTAAGGTTATCAGAGGGTAAATAGGGGAAGGGTTAAATTAGGAGTTTGGGATTAAAATATACATACTACTATACATAAAATAGATAACCTACAAGGACCTACTGTATATCAAAGGGAACTATAATCAGTATCTTATAAAGGTCTACAATGGAAAAGAATCTAAAAAAAGAATATACGTATATATTTATACATATAAACTGAATCACCTTGTTGCATACCCGAAACTAAAACAACACTCTAAATCAACTATATTTCATCAAAAACTTTTTAAAAAGTATCACAAGAGAAAAAGATCTATAGTGTTATTTCATTTTCCAAATGGCTAGCCATTTGGAATTATACTCCCATTGTATAATTCTTCTCTGATTGATTCAACAGCCCATCTTTAACAAATACTAAATTCTGATATCTATCTGCATTTGTTTCTGGACTTCATTTGCTTTTTGGATCTACTTGTCTGCTTTAATTACAAGAACATCAGTTTATTTTGAGGGAATTATTCTTTTCTGTTGCTGCTAAGTTGCTTCAGTTGTGTCTGACTCTGTGCAACCCCACAGATGGCAGCCCACCAGGCTCCTCCATCCATGGGATTTTCCAGGCAAGAGTACTGGAGTGGGTTGCCATTTCCTTCTCCAATTATTCTCTTCACTTGGTTTTAATTTCTTTCTTTAAACTTAGGTCACTGGAAAAATTACTTTCTAAATTTAAATTTTCATGGGCTTTTTTCCCCTGTGACTATTTAATACAGTTATTGCATCATAATACAAGAATGTGATTTGTATAATTTCTGTTTTTGATTATTGAGGCTTATTTTGGTATAAACCATATCAATTTTTATGAGGTTCTTATTATTAAAAAATAGAGTACATTATTTATTTCTCAGATAAAACATACATACATGTTCAATCTATGATAAACCTTGATTCATGGCTTTACATTCCAGGATCCTATGCAACATTGTTCTTTACAGCATCAGACTTTACTTCCATCACCAGTCACATCCACAGCTGGGTGTTGCTTTTGCTTTGGCTCCATGTCTTCATTCTTTCTGGAGTTATGTCTCCAGTCTTCTCCAGCAGTGTATTGGGAACCTACCAAACTAGGCAGTTCATCTTTCAGCGTCCCATTTTTTTGCCTTTTCATACTGTTCATGGGGTTCTCAAGGCAAGAATACTGAAGTAGTTTGCCATTCCCTTCTCCAGTGGACCATGTTTTGTCAGAACTCTCTACTGTGACCTATCCATCTTGGGCGGCCCTACATGGCTTGATTTATAGTTTCATTGAGTTAGACAAGCCTGTGATCCATGTGATCAGTTTGGTCAGTTTTCTGTAATTGTGATTTTCATTCTGTCTGCCCTTTGATGGATAAGGATAAGAGGCTTGTGGAAGCTTCCTGATGGAAGAGACTGACTGCGGGGGAATCTGGGTCCTGTTCAGATGGGCGGGACCATGCTCAGTACATCTTTAATTCAATTTTCTATTGATGGGTGGGGCTGTGTTCCCGCTCTATTGTTTGGCCTCAGGCCAAACTATGGTAGGGGTAATGGTGGTAATGTCAGCCTCCTTCAAAAGGACTTTTGACCGCTCTGTTGCATTCAGTTCCCCAACCTTGCAGCAGGCCACTGCTGACCCACGCCTCTGCGGAGACTCCTGAACTCTCACAGGCAAGTCTGATTCAGTCTCTTGTGGGGACACTGCTCCTTTCTCCTGCGTGCTGGTGTGCACAGGTTTTGTTGTGTCCTCCAAGAGTCTGTTTCCCTAGTCCTGGGGAAGTTCTGTAATCAAATCCCACTGGCCTCCAAAGTCAAATTCCCTGGGAGTTCTCAGTCCCTTTGTTGGATCCATAAGTTGGGAAACCTGTTGTGAGTCCTAGAACTTTCTTAACAGTGTGAGAATTTCTTTGGTATTATTGTTCTGCATTCTGTGGGTTGTCTGCTCCGTGGCTCTATGGTGTGGCTAATGGCAACCTCCTCCCAAGAGGGCTTATGCCACACGCTGTGCATCCAGGTCTGCTACAGCTAGAGCCCCTGTACGTATGGCAGGCCAGAAGATGGCAAGAGTGAACACTGACATTTGAGGGATCAGTGAACTAAAATGGACCAGAATGGGAATATTTAATTCAGATGACCATTATATCTACTACCATGGACAAGAATGCCTTGGAAGAAATAAAGTAGCCCTCATAGTCAACAAAAGAGTCCAAAATGCAGGACTTGGGTGCAATCTGAAAAATGACAGAATGATCTCTGTTTGCAAGGTAAGCCATTCAGTATCACAATAATCCAACTCTATGCCCCAACCATCACTGCTGAAGAAGCTAAACAGTTCTATGAAGACCACAAGACCTTATAGAACTCACACACACACACACACACACACACAAATGTCCTTTTATTTCCTTCTCCAGGCGATCTTCCCAACCCAGGAATCGAACCTGGCTCTACTCGCATTGTAGGCAGATGCTTCAACCTCTTATCTACCAGGGAAGCCCCTTTCATCATAGGGGACTGGAAGGCAAAAGTAGGAAGTCAAGGGATATCTGGAGTAAAAGGCAAATTTGGCCTTGGAGTTAAAAATGAAATAGGGCAAATACTAACAGAGTTTTGCCAAGAGAATGCACTGGCTATAGCAAATATTTCTTCCAACAACACAAGAGAAGACTCTACACATGGACATCACCAGATGGTCAATACCAAAATCAGGTTGATTATATTCTTTGCAACCAAAGTTGGAAAAGCTCTATACAGTCAGCAAAAACAAGACTGGGAGTTGACTGTGGCTGAGATCATGAACTCCTTATTGCCAAATTCAGATTTAAATTGAAGAAAGGAGGGAAAATCACTAGATCATTTAGGTATAACCTAAGTCAAATCCCTCATGATTATACAGTGGAAGTGACAAATAGATTTAAGGGATTAGGTTTGATAGACAGAGTGCCTGAAGAACTATGGGTAGAGGTTCATAACATTATACAGGAGGCAATGACGAAGACCATCCCCAAGAAAAAGAAATGCAAAAGGCAAAAAGGTCTGAGGAGGCCTTACAAATAGCTGAGTAAAGAGAAGTGGAAGGCAAAGAAGAAAAGGAAAGATATACCCATCTGAATGCAGAGTTCCAAAGAATAGCAAGCAGAGATAAGAAAGCCTTCTTCAGTGATCAATACAAAGAAACAGAGGAAAACAATAGAATGGGAAAGACTAGAGATCTCTTTAAGAACATTAGCGACACCTAGGATAAATTTCATGCAAAGATAAAGGACAGAAATGGTAGGGACCTAAGAGAAACAGAAGATATTAAGAAGACGTGGCAAGAATACATGAGAAAACTAACCAAAAAAGATCTTAATAATGCAGATACCCATGATGGTGTGATCATTCACCTAGAGCCAGACATCCTGGAATGTAAAGTCAGGCAGACCTTAGGAAGCATAGTTATGGACAAAGCTAGTAGAGGTGATGGAATTCCAGATGAGCTATTTTAAATTCTAAAAGATGATGCTGTTAAAGTGCTTCACTCAATATGCCAGAGAATTTGGAAAACTCCTTAGTGGCCACAGGCCTGGAAAAGGTCAATTTTCATTACAATCCCAAAAAAAGGCAATGGCAAAGAATGTTTGAACTATCACACAATTGCACTCATCTCACACACTAGGAAAGTAATGCTCACAATTCTCCAAGCAAGCTTTCAACAGTAAGTGAACCAAAAATTTCTAAATATTCAAGCTGGATTTAGAAAAGGAAGAGGAACCAGTGATCAAATTGCCAGCATATGCTGGATCATAGGAAAACCAAGAGAGTTCCATAAAACATCTACTTCTGCTTTATTGACTATGCGAAAGCCTTTGACTGTGTGGATCACAATGAACTGTGGAAAATTCTTCAAGAGATGGAAATACCAGACCACCTGACCTGCCTCCTGAGAAATTTGTATGCAGGTCAAGAAGCAACAATTAGAACCGGACATGAAACAATGAACTGGTGCCAAATTGGGAATGGAATACATCTAAGCTATATATTGTCACCCTGCTTATTTAACTGATATGCAGAATACATCATGCGAATAGCTGGGCTGGATGAATCACAAGCTGGAATCAAGATTGCTAGGAGAAATATCAATAACCTTAGATATGCAGATGACATTAGAGGAAGGAAAGAGGATCTAAAGAGCCTCTTGATGAACGTGAAAGAGAAGAGTGAAAAAGTTGGTTTAAAATTCAACATTTAAATGACAAAGATCATGGCATCCGGTCTCATCACTTCATGGCAAATGGATGGGGAAACAATGGAAACAGTGAGAGACTTTATTTTCTTGAGCTCCAGAATCACTGCAGATGGTGAATGCAGCCATGAAATTAAAAGATGCTTGCTCCTTGAAAGAAAAACTGTGACGACAGCATAATAAATATTAGAGACATGACTTTGCCAACAAAGGTCCATCTAGTCAAAGCTATGGTTTTTCCAGTAGTCATGTATGGATGTGAGAGTTGGACTATAAAAAGCTGAGTGCCAAAGAATTGATGCTTTTGAACTGTGGTGTTGGAGAAGACTCTTGAGAGTCTCTTGGACTGCAAGGAGATCCAACCAGTCTATCTTAAAGGAGATCAGTCCTGAACATTCATTGGAAGGACTGATGCTAAAGATAAGATCCAGTTCTTTGGCCACCTGATGTGAAGAACTGACTCACTGGAGAAGACCCTGATGCTGTGATTGAAGACAGGAGAATAAGGGGATGAAAGAGGATAAGATGGTTGGATGGCATCCCTGACTCAATGGACATGAGTTTGAGCAAGGTCTGGGAGTTGGTGAAGGACAGGGAAGCCTGGTCTTCTGTAGTTCATGGGGTCACAAAGTGTCAGACACAACTGAGTATTTTAACTGAACTGATGATAAACCTCAAAACCTTTATACCCTTATGGTCTTAAATATAAATAAGAAAGTTATGTTAAATCTCTCTGATATTAGATTATCAGTTTTATCTTTGAATATCTAACAGCTTTTGGTTCATATTAAAGCAATATGACTGTGTAAATTTTCGTGACTACTATAATGTCTTGGTGGATGTCAGATCTATCTTTTTTTTAAATTTAATTTTATTTTTAATACTTTATTCTACGTTACAATACTGTATTGGTTTTGCCATACATTGACATGAATCAACCACAGGTGTACATGATCTCCCAATGCCGAAGCCCCCTCCCACCTCCCACCCCATATCATCTCTCTGGATCATCCCGTGCACCAGCCCCAAGCATCCTGAATCCTGTATTGAACATAGACTGGCACTTTGTTTCTTATATGATAGTATACATGTTTCAATGCCGTTCTCCCAAATCATCCCACCCTCTCCCTCTCCCTCAGAGGCCAAAAGTCCATTCTATACCTCTGTGTCTCTTTTGTTGTCTTACATACAGGGTCATCATTACTATCTTTCTAAATTCCATATATATGTGTCAGTATACTGTATTGGTGTTTTTCTTTCTGGCTTACTTCACTCTGTATAATCGGCTCCAGTTTCATCCATCTCATTAGAACTGATTTAAATTTATTTTTTTAAGGGCTGAGTAATACTCCATTGTGTATATGTACCACAGCTTTCTTATCCATTCATCTGCTGATGGACATCTAGGTTGTTTCCATGTCCTGGCTATTATAAACAATGCTGCAATGAACATTGGGGTACATGTGTCTCTTTCAATTCTGGTTTCCTCAGTGTATATGCCCAGCAGTGGGATTGCTGAGTCATAAAGCAGTTCTATTTGCAATTTTTGAAGGAACCTCCACACTGTTATTTTGTTTTAAAAGTGCCTATCATAATGGATGGAACATAGTATTATGTAACATTGAAAATGAAAGTGAAAGCAAAGTCACTCAGTCACTTTTTGCAAACCCATGGACTGTAGCCTACCAGGCTCCTCCATCTATGGGATTTTCCAGGCAAGAATACTTGAGTGAGTTGCCATTTCCTTCTCCAGGAGATCTTCCCAACCCAGGGATTGAAGCCCGGTCTCCCACATTGTAAGTAGACACTTTACTGTCTAAGTCACCAAGGAAATCCTTAAGTAACACTGGGTTGGCCAAGAAGTTCATTTGAGTTTTTTTTGCAAAAGCTTACGGAAAAACCCAAATGAATTCTTTGGCCAACCCAGCAAATGAAATTAATGAAAGAGAAATTAATAGAGTTAGCAATAGTAGGTGTACAGTGAGACCAATGCTTTGGGCTTGCTGCCATATGACTATGCCTCAGAAATGAAGCATGCTGGATTTGGATGCTTTGGACATTTGTTGATCTTTATTTGCTAAAGTCTTAAGAATGCTGAAAATGAATCAATAGCTGCAAAAGTGGCATATTTCTATGATTAAATATTTTCTCTCTCTACCAGTGCTACTAGAACTATTTTCTATTATGTGTAGAAATATGCTTCATAAATATTTCAAAGTGATATTACATATCAATTACAATAATCAGGTTCTTCAGAAAAAAGTTTCTAATCATCATGTAAAGTAGTTATAGTTGTTATGAGTGAGAACATGAAGACAGAGAAGCACAGACCGACAAAGTATAATTTTGAAGAATCAATGAGAAAAGTAAAATAGATCATTGGGGGTGAATGGATTTACATAGATTTTTGTAATGCCTGTCAGG
This sequence comes from Madoqua kirkii, assembly GCA_006408675.1. Classification (NCBI taxonomy): domain Eukaryota; kingdom Metazoa; phylum Chordata; class Mammalia; order Artiodactyla; family Bovidae; genus Madoqua; species Madoqua kirkii. The sequence continues at coordinate 28,901 of SJYC01138824.1, forward strand.
TACCCATGAGTTAAAGTCAGAGAAACATAATAATCAACTACAGAATAAATTGCAACTATATAAAATGGACATTCCCTGTTCATAATTTACTCCTTTGCCATTTCTTTCTTCATGCCATGTTCCCAGCTATGTGCACGTCAACGTAAAATAATTATCATGATTACTTAGGTCTCTCAAGCTTCACTCCCAAGTGCTGGGTACTCAGACACCCCAAAGAAAACTGATTTTGTCAACAAGGAAAAAGGGCAGTTAATTGGGCAATGATCAGTATCTGCTACAATACCTCAGATGGAACTAAAATATAATGGTAAGCATCAGAGAGAGAACAAAAAATGATTTTAAGAGTGATACTTTCAGTTTAGTAAAGATGCTGCAGAAGGAAAAAAGAATGAAGTATCTTTGATGAGATGTGTATAAGAGACAGGTCCATAATTGAGTGCTTTCTCAGACACTCCAAGCTAACAGACACAAAACCCGATGGTAATCTTGGGAAAACATAAATATTTGGCTCTCATCACTCCAGTGATTCCAGAGTTGTTACTGCACTTGAAGGGGAGAATGCTAGCACTGGAATGCAGCAGAAAGTTAGAAGTGTCAGATTGAGACAGGACCTAAAAGTGATCTTTCAACATATTAAGGATTTTAGAGACAGAGGAAAGTACTTCTCCCCATGAGAATCAGGAATCAGAAGTAGGGATAATTAGATGTCAGAAAAACAATAATATTGTTAAACAAATTTGTTAACAATGTATCTGTGTGTTACTCCCCATGTGATTAATTTTTTAAGATATACACTGGAAGTCTTTCAGAAATCATTATTTATAGACTGATCAAAAAAAAGCAAGTATTACTCTAATTTGAGATATGAGAATAGACTAACTGGCTTTCAAATATACTTATGAATAAAGCTTGATAATTCTATAGATTGAAATGCTATCATATAATTAATTTCAATGATTTAATATTTCCTTGTCAAGATTATTGTCTATTTATAAAGGTTTAAATTAAAAAAATAATTTAGAGTTGTAAATGCTTGGAGGGCATTTGTTTGACGTCCATAAATCCAAAAGACAACTTGATAAGGTAATCATGAAAGTGGAGAGACAGGGTTTTTGAACAAAAAAAAGTATATTTTATACAATAAGAATTTTTAAAATTACATGTTAGAAAAGATATATGTTAACAGAGAAACAGAATCAGCCTATAAATACATGGAAAATTCTTTTTCTAGAGTTGATATAAAAAAATAGTTTAAAACTGGATGACAACATGCATCTGACCGCAAACGATCCTAGTACTATATTGCTTGGGGGCACTTAAATTCACTTAACTATGAAACTGTTCTTTGCAGCAATAGTGTCCCTTTCTTGTAAAAAACAGCATTCATTTCATCATGTTTTGTTTTCTTTCTCTTCTTGAGGAAGAATCAAATAAATATCAAAATATCACATTAATATTGTCCATATAACTAAATATTAGATACCAAATACATCTCCAACAGTCTGACAGA
>SJYC01138825.1:0-14379 GCA_006408675.1 Madoqua kirkii
ATTGGGGGCAGGAGGAGAAGGGGACAACAGAGGATGAGATGGCTGGATGGCATCACTGACTCAACGGACATGAGTCTAAGTGAACTCCGGGAGTTGGTGATGGACAGGGAGGCCTGGCATGCTGCAATTCATGGGGTCGCAATGAGTCAGACATGACTGAGTGACTGAACTGAACTGATAATATACTTGAAAATTTTAAGATTATGTTGTATATATCATATGCTCACATGTAGCAATTAATACTCTCCATTCTAACATTTTCACTATTATTCAAGATATTTAGGTCAAATACATTCTTGGAATCGAACTAGTCTGAAGGAAACTTCTGTGAGACTCCTGTGGGGAATCTTTTCACTTTCCCATTGCAGTGCTGTGAAGTCCATAAATGAAGTGTTATACGATTCCCGCCTCTCATCACACCTGAACAGCCGCACCCACTCACGTAGAAGTCTTTCTGATAGGAGCTGTGATGAATGTGACATTCTCTCCTTAGCCTCTGCTGCCCCTTTCAGCGCCACCTCTCCTCAGGCCCTCTGATGCCTCTTCCATAAATGAAGTGTTATACGATTCCCGCCTCTCATCACACCTGAACAGCCGCACCCACTCACGTAGAAGTCTTTCTGATAGGAGCTGTGATGAATGTGACATTCTCTCCTTAGCCTCTGCTGCCCCTTTCAGCGCCACCTCTCCTCAGGCCCTCTGATGCCTCTGAGGATCTATGGTCTGGCTCAAACAAGAGTGCATTGTGGTTTTCCCTACTTTTGTGTGTGTGCCAGTGGACATACAGAAAAGAGAATGAGACTCTGAATAACACAACCACACAGCAAGTGTGCAGGCAGTCAGCCACCGTGGAAGATTCCCTGAGGAGCTGTAGCCTCATCTTCTAAACTAAACTGAGAATGTTGGTGGCAAGAGGTGACATACTCTGTCCCACACCCCAGCAGCTCAGGCCTTGAGGGTTGCTACCAGATTTTACCCAAGGGAGCAAAAGGGAACATTATTATTACTATTGTGCCTTGATGAACCTTTTAAGGATCAAAATCATGGAGAGAGGTGCGATTTCAGGGCCTTGGGGGTGACAGAAAATTTCCCTTTGCCATCCTGTTGGAATTGATGTTGAGATATAACGCAATAATCTTTCTCAAAATGTCAATTTTGCCTTCCTGGCCTAAAAATATAAATCATTAGTGTTCTGTGCAAAAGGGACCTATTCTATTCCCCATAATCAGAAATCTAAAGGTTTATTTGTTAATTACTAATTGCATGTAGATTAGAGTTTAATGGTATACTGAGTCACTCCAATATTTTGGCCATCTGACGTCAAGAACTGACTCATTGGAAAAGACCCTGATGCTGGGAAAGATTGAAGGCAGGAAGAGAAGGGGGTGACAGAGGACGAGATGGTTGAATGGCATCACCAACGCAATGGACATGAGTTTGAAAAGGCTGCGGGAGTTGGTGAAGGACAGGGAGGCCTGGCGTGCTGCAGTTCATGGCATTGCAAAGAGTCGGACATGATTGAGCGACTGAACTGAACTGAGTCACTGCAGCCTGGTTAGGACACTTGCAGTGGAGGCACCCGTGAGCTGGCAGCGCTTCTGTAAGCATGACTTGATATACTATCTGTGAATGAGTCTGGTCCCTTGACCCCAGGGAAATGTGAGATAAGCCTGCATGAAGGGTGCTCCTATTTCTTGTTACCCCCGTCTCAGGGACCTTAAAATGGTCTAGTGTGCTCAGTGGCTCAGTCATGTCTGAATCTTTGTGGCCCCATGGACTGTAGCCCACCAGGCTCCTCTGTTCATGAGATTTCCCAAGTGAGAATACTGGACTGGGTTGCCATTTCTTTCTCCCGGAGAGCTTCTCGGCCCAGGGATCAAGGCCGCATCTCTTGCCTCTCCTCCACTGGCAGGTGAATTGGAGCCACAGTCAATCGCTGGCTCTGGTCTCTGGCCCTGGTACCAGGCCTACGGCTGCTCCCCGCATTCTGGTAAGGGATCCAGAAATGACAGCAACACTGTTAAAGTGTATGCATTTTTTTCTTTTATATTTCCATGAGCCTCTCTGTTGATGTCCCATGCCTCTACGAACAGCAAACAAGCCTGAATGGATAAAAGTATCTTTAGAATCAGGAACAAAGACAGTGTTTCCTAGCAGATTGCAATATTGTATTGCCATGCTGAAGGCTCAAATTTTCTTTTCTGCTCTGCCAGGCATTTTGTGTCCTTACATGGTGAGAGAGAGAAGAGTGAGGGAAAGATTTCTATGTTCTTTCAATTTTAGTTTCTTCAGCTATAAACTGATTACTAAAATAAGTGCCTTTTCAATGAATCTGTGAGAATAAGTGAGATATTGTAAGCAATAAATGGTGAATTCCAACAAAAATATTCTCTAATCATAGAAGTTAGTGAATATAATTAAAATGTAGTTATAACAATGATGCTTTTAGAAACATTTCTAAATTCTTCCTGAAAACTGAGATCTATATGAATATATGTTTATGTTATGACCTCTTCCAAAAAAGAAATTCTTATTACTTACATCTGGGGAAAATCTAAACACAAAATATAGTACTTGTTATAGGTCTTTCCTCATTGTTAACCATATGTTTATTTAACGCAAAAGTATTTTGTCTTCATTAAAAATCTGGGGGCTTATAGTAAGTTAATAGCAGTGACTCGTTCAATTAATATTTTAACGTTTATATTTGTAATAAAGACAAATGGTTTTGTTTAGCCTGATAATTGTTTGCCCTTTTATTTACAGAAATATATATACTGAATCTTATGATTTTTATAACTACTTGCTTCTCTATGGTAAATGTCTATGGTTTAGTCTTTAGCTGCAGCACAGCTTAAGCAATATTTGCTTAGGCATATATTAGAGACCACATGCAGAAACATGTCACCCAAGTCTGGCTGAAATATGAGCTGGCTGGTGGTTTACTTGCTAAGGTGCATCCAACTGTTTGCAACACCATGGACAGGGTCCACCAGGCTCCTCTGTCCACAGAATTTCCCAGGCAAGAATACTGGAGTAGGTTGCCATTTCTTTCTCCAGTAGATCTTCTGGAGCCAGAGATTGAATCTGTGTCTCCTGCACTGTAGGTGAATTCTTTATCCATTGAACCATTAGGGAAGCCCAAAATATGAGCTAATTGAAATGAAAATTCATTTTCCTTTCTCATTGCAATAAATGACCTACTAAGGTTGAGTCACTTGAAGAAGAAATTTTTTTAAAACTAAGTTTTGATGCTAAAGGTATAAGTGGTAAATCAACTATACTTCAATTATAAACAAAGAAGCTTAACTGGGTTGAAATTCATGAATTGACTTATCATGTACATAAGTCCATGTATAGCTTAAGCTGTCTTGTAGGATGTAAATTAGGCATAAGGATAATACCTGATGTTCAGTTCAGTCACTCAGTCATGTCTGACTCTTTGCGACCCCATGAATCGCAGCATGCCAGGCCTTCCTATCCATCACCAACTCCCGGAGTTCACTCAGACTCACGTCCATTGAGTCAGTGATGCCATCCAGCCATCTCATCCTTTGTTGTCCCCTTCTCCTCCTGCCCCCAATCCCTCCCAGCATCAGAGGATTTTCCAATGAGTCAACTCTTCGCATGAGGTGGCCAAAGTACTGGAGTTTCAGCTTTAGCACCATTCCTTCCAAAGAAATCCCAGGGTTGATCTCCTTCAGAATGGACTGGTTGGATCTCCTTGCAGTCCAAGGGATTCTCAACAGTCTTCTCCAACACGACAGCTCAAAGGCATCAATTCTTTGGTGCTCAGCCTTCTTCACAGTCCAACTCTCATCAATGAGTCAACTCTTCGCATGAGGTGGCCAAAGTACTGGAGTTTCAGCTTTAGCACCATTCCTTCCAAAGAAATCCCAGGGTTGATCTCCTTCAGAATGGACTGGTTGGATCTCCTTGCAGTCCAAGGGATTCTCAACAGTCTTCTCCAACACGACAGCTCAAAGGCATCAATTCTTTGGTGCTCAGCCTTCTTCACAGTCCAACTCTCATATCCATACATGACCACAGGAAAAACTATAGCTTTGACTAGATGGACCTTTGTTGGCAAAATAATGTCTCTGCTTTTGAATATCTGATGTTAGAGGATCATAAATCCTAGGAAAGGAGGTCTAACATGTATGGTGGGTACTTGGGGTTTTCATCCACCTGAAATGCCCTAAGCATTGTTCTGATAAATGTTGAGGAGAGCTACATGACGGCCAAAGTTTATTCCAATTTGTTAATTCTAAGATTTTTCCAACTGGAATGAAAGTATTCTACAGTGCTTTCATGTTACCCAAATTTTAGAGGCTCTGAGACTTGCAGATAGGCTCTTGTTTGTATAATAACTTCTAGATGCAGTAGTGTGATTTTTAAAATGTTTGTCGATTTGAAAGTAAAATGATTTGGTCTTATGCCTTGCATTAGCTCTCTCAGAGATCTTGCTATTTATTTGGAAATAATATGTTCATGGTAATCAAGACAGAAACTAGCTGGAAACTTTCTGAATTGCTACTGAGCCCATTTCTTCCCTGGGCACTAGATGAACTCACAGCACAAGTCATCAGCAGAGTTCAGTGTGGTTTAAGATGTCCAAATGAAACCCAGAAGCCCCATGCAACCCGGAATCAATCTCTACATCTCTCAGGGTTTTCTCTTAGGTTCAGAAGGATGTAGCCTTATTTGAATTACACTGAAAGTACTCTTCAACCCTAAGGCTATCATTGGAACACATTAACAAGCTGGAGATTTCTTTTTATTTGTATTTGTTTTTCCTCTTGTCTGTGATGAAGAACGATAATGGGGTGAAGCCATTACTTCCATTAACAATCATGGCTCATATCCCATCATTTCAATTCTGATGTTAATCATGGTGAAGATCCAGCAGCCTCTTGAAGCAGTGCTGAGCAGGTTCAACTGTGAACCAAATTCTCAAAGTAAAACATAAAGGTAGTGTTTTCAAATAGCTTATCAAGAAATGTTTTCCCAAATAGCACAGTCTAATTTCAGCAACTTTTGAGATGTGACATTTCAGTTATTTATCTCCTTGTTCTTCCTTCCTTTCTCTTTCCTTATACTGGTTTGAAAATTCCTGTGATTCTTAGCATTTATATTCATTGCTGATTATCTGAATCACTGTAATTCATTTGGAAGAGAATAATATGGGTGTTACTCTCAAAGGTCTCATATAGGTGAATTATAACAAGGGTAGGGAACCAATAGCCTGTGAGTCGTATTTGGCCCATCAACTGTTTTTGTATGGCCTAATACCTGCTGCTGCTAAGTCACTTCAGTCATGTGCAACTGTGTGCGACCCCATAGACGGCAGCCCACCAGGCTCCACCATCCCTGGGATTCTCCAGGCAAGAACACTGGAGTGGGTTGCCATTTCCTTGTCCAAAGCATGAAAGTGAAAAGTCAAAGTGAAGTCGCTCAGTCATACCCAACTCTTTGCAACCCCATGGACTGCAGCCTACCAGGCTCCTCCATCCATGGGATTTTCCAGGCAAGAGTACAGGAGTGGAGTGTCATTGCCTTCTCTGAGCCTAATAGCTATACAATAGTTAACTGTCATCAGGGACAACTGAGCGACTTCACTTTCGCTTTTTACTTTCATGCATTGAAGAAGGAAATGGCAACCCACTCCAGTGTTCTTGCCTGGAGAATCCCAGAGACAGTGGGCCCCCATCTATGGGGTCACACAGAATCGGACACAACTGAAGCAACTTAGCAGTAGCAGCATCAGCTAACTGTCATAAAGGAAATCAGTCCTGAATATTCATTGGAAGGACAGATGCTGAAGCTGAAACTCCAATACTTTGGCCACCTGATGTGAAGAATTGACTCATTGGAAAAGACCCTGATGCTGGGAAAGATTAAAAGCGGGAAGAGAAGCGGACAACAGAGGAGGAGATGGTTGGATGGCATCACTGACGTGATGGACATGAGTTTGAATAAACTCTGGGAGTTGGTGATGGACAGGGAGTCCTGGCATGCTGTAGTCCATGTGGTTGCAAAGAGTTGGACACAACTGAGAGACTGAACTGAATAGCTATGAAGGAAAGAAATATACAACTGAATGTAGAGTTCCAGAGAATTGCAAGAAGAGATAAGAAGGTCTTGTTAAATGAACAGGGCGATGACACAGAGGAAAATAATAGAATGAGAAAGACCAGAGATCTCTTCAAGAAAAATTGAGACATCAAGAAAACATTCCATGCAAGGATGGGCACAATAAAATACAGAAATGGTAAGAATCTACAGAAGCAGAAAAGATGAAGAAGAGGTGGCAAGAATACACAGAAGAACCATATAAAAAATAGTCTTTAAAAAATTTTTTTAAAAAGGTCCTAATGACCCCGATAACCATGATGGTGTGGTTATTCACCTAGAGCAAGATATTCTGGAGTATGAAGTCAAGTGGGCCTAAGGAAGTATTACTATGAACAAAGTTAGCGGAGGAAACGGAATTCTAGCTGAGCTATTTAGAATCCTAAAAGGTGCTGCTATTAAAGTGCTGCACTCAATCTGTCAGCAAATTTGGAAAACTCAGCAGTGGGCACAGGACTGGAAAAGATCAGTTTTATTTCCATTACCAAAGAATGTTTAAACTACCCTAAGACTGTACTCATTTCACATGCTAGCAAGGTTATGCTCAAAATCTTTCAAGCTAGGCTTCAGCAGTACATGAACTGAGAACTTCAAATGACAAGCTGGATTTCTCTGCTATTAAAGTGCTGCACTCAATCTGTCAGCAAATTTGGAAAACTCAGCAGTGGGCACAGGACTGGAAAAGATCAGTTTTATTTCCATTACCAAAGAATGTTTAAACTACCCTAAGACTGTACTCATTTCACATGCTAGCAAGGTTATGCTCAAAATCTTTCAAGCTAGGCTTCAGCAGTACATGAACTGAGAACTTCAAATGACAAGCTGGATTTCAAAGAGGCAGAGGAATCAGACATCAAACTACCAACATCTTACTTGTCTTCTGAGAAATTTGTATGCAGGTCAATAAGCAACAGTTAGAACTGGACATGGAACAATGGACTGGTTCAAAATTGGGAAAGGAGTTTGTCAAGGTTGTATATTGTCACCCTGCCTATTTAACTTATATGCAGAGTATATAATATGAAATTCCAAGCTAAAGAAATCATGAGCTGGAATCAAGATTGCCAGGAGAAATATCAACAACTGTTCATATACAGATAATACCACTTTAATGACAGAAAGTGAAAAGGAACTAAAGAACCTCTTGATGAGGGTGAAAGAAGAGAATGAAAAAGCTGGCTTGAAACTCAACATTCAAAAAACTAAGATCATGGCATCCAGTCCCATCACTTCATAGCTAATACATGGGGGAAAATTGGAAGCAATGATAAATTTTATTTTGGAGGGCTCTAAAATCACTGCAGACAGTAACTGCAACCATGAAATAAGAACACGCTTGCACCTTGGAAGGAAAGCTATGACAAACCAAGACAGCATATTGAAAATCAGAGACATCACTTTGCTAACAAAGGTCCATATAAGCAAAGCTGTTGTTTTTCCAATAGTCATATATGGATGTGACATTTGGACCTTAAAGAAGGCTAAGCACTGAAGAATTGATGCTTTCGAATTGCGGTGTTGGAGAAGACTCTTCAGAGTTACTTGGACAAGGAGATCACATCAGTCAATCCTAAAGGAAATCAACCTTGAATATTCATTGGAAGGACTAATGCTGAAGCTGAAGCTCCAATACTTTGGCCACCTGATGAGAAGAGCCAACTCACTGGAGAAGACCCTGATGTTGGGAAAGATTGAGGGCAGGAGGAGAAGGGAATGACAGAAGATGAGATAGTTGGGTGGCATCACTGGCTCAGTGAACATGAATTTGAGCAAACTCAGAGAGATAGTAGAGGAGAGAGGAGCCTGGCATGCTACAGTCCATGGGGTCGCAAAGAGTTGGACACGGCTTAATGACTGAACAGCAACAAAACAGAGAGCTATGTATGATTTCGTATTTTTAAGTAGTTAGAGGAAAAATAAAATAAAAATTATTTGGGGACACATGAAAATTACATGAAATTCAAATTCAGTGTCTATAAGTTAAGTTTTATTGGAACACAGGCATGCTCATTTGTTTATGCATTACCTGTGGCTGCTTTCATGCTACAACAGAGTTGAGCAGTATGTATCGATACTACCTGGCCTGCAAAACAGAAAATATTTTCAATCTAGCCTTTTACAGAAAGTTTGCTGACTCCAGAATTAGAGTACGAAGTAGGAAACTCTAAAATGCAAACATGAAGAAAGTGCTGCCCTGAGAGGGAAATGAGTAACTGCCAGGGACAGTTACATTTTCCACAATCAATTTTTCCTGTTTAGTATTTTAAAGACATCTCATACTTGTGGAGTTTTTCCCATCAATATTCTTTAGCCTGATACAAGCTAAGGTGACTCCATACAACAGTGAGTCACTAGGAAATAACTCTTCCCACTGTGATGAGGCTTAATGAGAAAACTGAATCCATAGGAAAGGAAAATAGTGCTTACACCTAAAATATTCTCATAAATATTAATAAATTAATGTGCATTGTGAAGAGAATTGGAGAATAATTTTCCATTCACTCTGGTATTGCCTTGGCTTGGTCTATGGCTGAAAAAGAATCCAGGCCTAGAGTTTAATGTACGAAAGAATGATGGGCATAGAAGAGATGCTTCCTCAAGATTCTCCCACAAAGCTGACCTCTAAATTCTCAATCTCTCCCCCCCCGCGCCTAGTTAGCCATTTTGGGTTCAAAATGGGTTAATGCCTTACCTTTGAAGTTTAGGAGACTTACAACTCTCAATACTATTTCATGTTTCATTTGTCAGGTCCTGATCATTATCTGACTGGGTACATGTTTTAATGGATATTTTCAATATTCCATTCCTACGAAAAGTTTCTGAGTATCATGTCTATTAATTAATGTCTTAAAGAGAGGGAAAATGGGAGGAAGAGGGAAGAAAGAACTAGTTTTCAAGAATGATCCTTACAAATCTATAATAATCAAAGCAGCATGATACTGGCACAAAAAAAAGATACATAGCTCAATGGGAATAGAATAGTGAGCCCAGACATAAACCCATCCACCTGTGGTCAATTAATCTGGAACAAAGGCGGCAAGAATATCCAATGGAGGTAAGAAAAGTCTCTTCAATAAGTGGTGTTAGGAAGACTGTACAGCTACAAGTAAAAGAATGAAATTAGAACATTCTTTAATATCATACAGAAAAACAAACCAACAAACCTCAAAATGGATTAGAGATCTAAATGTAAGACCTGAAACCATAAAACTCCTAGAAGGGAGCATAGGCAGAGCATTCTTTGACATAAATTGTAGCAATGTGCTTTTTTGGATCTGTCTCCTAAGGCAAAAGAAGTAAAGGCAAAAATAAATAAACTCGGACATAATTAAATTTAAAAGCTTTTTGCAGAGCAAAGGAACCCATTAACAAAACAAATAGTAAGCTACGGGATAGGAGAAAATATTAGCAAATGATATAACTGATAAGTGGTTATTATTCACATTATATAAATAGCTCAGACAACTTAATATCAGAAGAACAAACAATCTAATGAAAAAACTTGGCAGAAGATCTAAATAGGCATTTTCCAAAGAAGACATACAGATGGCCAACCAGCACATGAACATCATTAAATATTAGAGAAATGCAAATCAAAACCATAGTGAGATATAAATTTACACCTGTCAGAATGGCTAACATCAAAAAGTCTATAAGTAACAAATGTTGGAGAGGCTGTGGGGAAAAGGTAATTCTTGTACACTGCTGGTGGGAATGTAAATTGGTGCAGCCACTATGGAAAACAGTATGGAAGTTCTTAAAAACAAACTAAAAAAGAGAAATACCACGTGATCTAGAAATTCCCCTCCTGGGTATATATTCGGAAAAAACAAAGCCATTAATTCTAAAAGATACATGAACCCCAGTGTTCAAGGCAGCACTATTTACAGCAATCAAGATAGGAAAGTAACCTAAATGTCCTCCAACGGCTGCATGGCTAAAGGAGATGCGACATTCCATATGTACCATGGAATGTTGTGAAGTGAAAGTTGTTCAGTTGTGTCCGACTCTTTGCGACCCCATGGGCTACACAGTCCATGGAATTCTCCAGGCCAGAACACTGGAGTGGGTAGCCTTTCCCTTCTCCAGGGGATCTTCCCAACCCAGGGAATGAACCCAGGTCTCCTGCATTGCAGGAGGATTCTACACCATCTGAGCCATAAGGGAAGCCCAAGAATACTGGAGTGGGTAGCCTATCCGTTCTCCTGCGGAACTTCCCGACCCAGGAATCGAACCAGGGTCTCTTGCATTGCAGGTGAATTCTTTACCAACTGAGCTATCAGGGAAGCCCTACAATGGAATGTTATTTAGCCATAAAACAAGTGAAATCCCACCATTTGCAGCAGTATGGATGTTAGGCCGAGAGAATATTATGCTTAGTGCAATAAGTCAGAGAGAGAGAGACAACTACTGTTTGATATCATTTATACGTGAAATCTAGAAAAGAAAATGAATGTATATAGCAAAAGAAAAACAGACCGACAGATGTAGAAAACAAGCTAGCAGGTACTAGTAGTGAGAGGGAAGTGGGGAGGGGCAAAAAAAGGAGTGAAGGATGAGATAGAAATTACCATGCATAAAATAGATAAGCAACACGGATATCTTGTACAGCACAAGAAATTATAACCATTATTTTGTAATAACTTTTAACAGAGCATGATCTATAAAATATAGAATCACTATGATTGCACTGAAACTAATATAATGTCATAAATCAACCATTCTTCAATAAAAACAAAAAACCAAACCAACCAAAAAAGAATGATGATCTTGATTCATTATTATCTCCTTACACAGTAAGTCTTAAAAGACACATTCAGCTGTTAAATTTCTCCCTGGAATTAATTAAAGAGCAAAAACACACTCATGGACAGCAAAGGGAGAGGGCTAGCACACGTCTCCCAATTTGACATCCAAGGAAACTGAGTCTTGAAAAGGTTAGTGAATTATCCGAGTTTATAGAGTTTGAGAAGTGGGAGAACTGGAATATGTACCATTGAGTAGAAACGTTGTGTTCCTTCCGCTTTATCACAGCTATGCCCCTGTTATGGAATACAGTGAAAGCTACAGGGCTAGATATAGCTGTCTTTGTTGGACATGGTTTAAATATATTAACTTAGTGCATTATACTTGCCTGGGAAATCCCATGGACGGAGGAGCCTGGTAGGCTACAGTCCATGGGTCGCTAAGGGTCGGACACAACTGAGCGACTTCACTTTGACTTTTCACTTTCATGCACTGGAGAAGGAAATGGCAACCCACTCCAGTGTTCTTGCCTGGAGAATCCCAGGGACAGAGGAGCCTGGTGAGCTGCCGTCTATGGGGTTGTACAGAGTTGGACACTACTGATGTGACTTAGCAGCAGCAGCACATTATATATCTGAAAGAAAATCCTGAGACCCATCATATGATCTGTATCACCCAACCCAGGGCTCCTTAGAAGTCCCTGAAGCCCTATACCTGACGACATTGGCTCTTAAGCCAATACTGTCTCAAGAGTCCCATATTTACATCCAGGCCTGAATGATAGCTTTCCTGTAAAAGCAAGACAGATGCAGATGGCTCACAGTAGAATGAAGACAAAGCCTTGCCAGGGGGGCCCTCCAGATAACTCAGGGCTGACTTGACCAGATGTTTGGTATAGGGAAGAAGTGCTGGCAGGGGAAACCAGTCTTAAATCAGGAGTGGAAATATCACCTCACTCAAATGGAATTCTGTAATGTTTACCATCAGGAGGGAAGGGATCATAGCAGTTCTGGTATTTATGAAGGGCTGACTTCATCCATACAGGACCTTCTGGAGGATAAGAAGCTACTCCTGGAGGTTAATATAATGAGGGAGATGGGACATCTATGATGTGACAGTTTGCTCATTAAATAAAATTGTGTCTCTTGTAAAGAATGTGAACTTGGGCAGCTCCTCTGATTTATAGATGGCAATAGTTATAGTTATATACTGACTTATCCATTATTGCATACTAGTAGCTGTTAGCTCAGAAAGTAAATGAGGAGTTTTCCATTCATATAAAGAAAGAGTGATAGGTTAATCAAGTGGTCTCTTGAGGCCAACTGCCTCCACTTAAATTCCTCATTCCTCACTTTTCCACCTGTGTGGTATTGGGCAAGTCAAGAAAACAGTTTGTGTTTCAGTTGCAAAATTAGGGTAACAATATCTAATTTCTGAGGATTAAATAAAGCATCACATGTAAAGCACATTTAAGGTGTTTGATACATAGTGAAATTTAATAAAAATAACTGTAACATATATGTTAATGTTCCAGAATAGAATTCAATATATCTTTAGGGTTTCAATTCCAATTGAAGGATAGGTATTAGATTTTAAAATCATAAAACTGTTTGAATTTGCTAGACTTATGCTGCAATGAAAAATTATAATACACTTTTATCATGGGAAGATGTGTCATTATCATTGGTACAATCAGAAGAGAAAAAAGTAAAATTTATGATTATATACTAGCTTGTACTTATATAAAAGCATGTACTTTTATGTCCCAGAAACTATTCTAAGCTCTTTTATATAAATTTAATTTGCTTAATCCTTACAACAATGCTAGGAGATTGGTAAGTACTATGATTAGCCCCACATTATATACATGGAATATAGGGAGAAACTGACAAAAAAAGAAAAACAAGGCCCCCATTTAAATTGCTTTTTTGTCTTATGTTGATGGTAACTACGAACTCTTAACCTTTCATTAGCTGTCATTCTTTTCTATGTTTATAATCTGTTCATTTAATTTTAAAAGTGAAGTTTAATCTATGAATTATTTATATAAGATTTTGCTGATCCCACAGAGGAGAGTCATTTGAGTACAAGGCCAAGCTGACCGAGGAACTGAACTATAGTGGATGGGAAGTTTCTGAGGATCATTTACAGATGGGTCAGAAAACTGGAGAAGCCAACACAAATGACAATTGCTAACAATAGAAATAATTTTGAAATAACATTCTGGTTTAATATAACCAGATTCCAAAATGGTAAGGATGCTTGAATATAGGTACTTAGTCAACTGTTTTATGAAGAAATCCTAATGGCAAATCTCATCTAGCAAATCGTTCCAAGAAGCTTTCTGTTGGAAGTACCAATAAAAGGGTCATGATTTCTAACTATTCTCTGAAATGACTCTTTAGTTAGGTCTTTTTAGAATATGCTTCTGCTTGAAATCCATTGAATTTATTTCCTTATTATAAACAGTAACCTTTGAAAGGAACATAGCCAGTGCTATTACCAGCCACTCAGTTGAATTGAACCAATTACTCAAATCATGATGGATTTGAATTAGTTTTCTTTGTGTTTATGAAAATGTGCTTGTGGAACTGAATTTTTCTTTTGCATCATTCATCTGTAAGAAGAAAGAGCAAGCCTTTCAGAGTAACAGCATAATTCCCTATGATGGGGGGTTTACAGGCAACGTTGAACTATTTGATACTCTAACAGATTGTGGAAAATGCTTCTAGATATCTGATATTTTCAATTTTAAAGGTAGGATTGTGTATTGAAGTTGCTACTGTGCTTCACCTACAATAGACCTGCTTCTCTCATCCGCCCCAGAGAATGGCCAGCATATATGTTAGAGCTGGATAGAAATTTCTGAAAAAGAAAGAGGAGCTGCCCACACCTCACCACACTTCAGAGCCTTAAGTCAGCTTCCAACAGCTGACTTCTGACTCTGCAGGTGAAGACTCAAAGCGAATAGTAATGTAGAGTTCCTCCATTCCTTCTGTCTATGAATGAAGCAGTCTATAAGGCAATATTGCAAGCTACTTTTCTGACAGTCATATGAGAAAATGCAAGAAATCTCTCTCATCCTCCAGATGAAAATGTTCTCCTGAAGCACTGGTGGAGCACTCCTGCAGAGGCAGAAGGGCGTGTACTACTTCCAGTTATCCTGATGGAGGTGGTAAGTATTCTGGTAAGCTCTTCCAATAGATGCTTTTGAACTATGATGTTGGAGAAGACTTCTGAGAGTCCTTTGGACTGCAAGAAGATCAAACCAATCAATCCTGAAGGAAATCAGTCCTGGATATTCATTGGAAGGACTGATGCTGAAGCTGAAACTCTGATACTTTGGCCACCTGATGAGAAGAACTGACTCATTGGAAAAGACTCTGATGCTGGGAAAGACTGAAGGCAGGAGAAGGAGATGACAGAGGATGAGATGGTTGGATGGCATCACTGACTCAATGAGTTTGAGCAAGCTCCAGGAGTTGGTGATGGACAGGGGAG
>SJYC01138826.1:0-13079 GCA_006408675.1 Madoqua kirkii
TTATATGAAAATTTATCATTTAAACTGTTTTTAAGGGTACAGGTTCAGTGGCATTAAATACATTCATAATGTGCAACCATCCCCACCATCCATCTCCATAGTCCTTTTCATCTTGTAAAACTGACACTCTGTATCTATTAAATAGTAACTCCATTCCCGCCTCAGCAATCACCATTCTGTTTTCTGTCTCAGATGAATTTGACTACTCTAAGTACTTCATATCAGAGAAGACAATGGCACCCCACTCCAGTACTTTTCCCTGGAAAATCCCATGGACTACAGCCTTTCAGGCTCCTCCAGGTCCTGAGGGTCGGACATGACTGAGCGACTTCACTTTCACTTTTCACTTTCATGCACTGGAGAAGGAAGTGGCAACCCACTCCAGTGTTCTTGCCTGGAGAATCCAGGGACAAGGGAGCCTGGTGGGCTGCCGTCTATGGGGTCACACAGAGTCAGAAAGGACTAAAGCGACTTAGCAGCAGCAGTAGCAGCAGAAGCAAGCACCTCATATAGGTGGAATTATACAGTATTTGTCTTCTTGTGACTGGCTTATTTCACTTAGCATAATGTTTTCAAGGTTCATCCATGTTGTAACATATGTCAGCATCACCTTCCTTTTATAGGCTGAAAAAAAAGAAGACTGAATGATATTTCAATATGAATATAGCCACATTTTACTTAGCCATTCATCCATTGATAGACACTTGGGTTAATCATGTTTTAGCCATTATGAACAATGGTGCTATTGTTCGGTGTACAAATCTCTCTTTGAGACACCACTTCAGTCATTTTAGTATATATCCAGATGTGGACTTGCTGGATCATATGGTAATTTCATTTTTAATTTTTTGAGGAACCATTGTACTGTTTTTTCCATAGCAGCTGTATCATATTATATTACTAACAACACTGCACAGCGGTCCAATTTCTCCATATTCTTGCCAACACTTGTTACGTTTAATTTTATTGACAATAGCCACCCTAATGGGTGTGAAGTGGTATCTCAAAGTTTTGCTTTGCATTTTCCTAATGATCAGAGGTTCTGAACATTTTTCATGTGTTTATTGGCAGTTTGTATATCATCCTTGGAAGACATTTCTTTGCCCACTATAGAGTTATGTCTTTTGGTTTTTTGACTGAGTTTTAGCTCTCTATATATTTTAGATATTAATCTTTTATCAGATATATGACTTGCAAATATTTTCTCCCATCCTATGGGTTGACTTTTCACTCAGTTGATTTTGTCTTTAAAATTTTCAAGTCCAATTTGTCTATTTTTTCTTTTGCTATTTCTGCCTTTGGTGTCATAGCCAAGAAATTATTGCCAATTGTTACAAAGCTTTTGTTCTATGTTTTCTTCTAAGAATTTTATAGTTTTAGATCTCATATTCAAGTATTTGATCCATTTTGAGTTAATTTTTGTATGAGATGTTATATAAGGGTCCAGTTTCATTATTTTGCTTGAGGATATCCAGTTTTCCCAGCACCAACTGTTGAACAGATTGTTCTTTTCCCATTGAATGGTCTTGACACCCTTTTCAAAACTCATTGTATATGCAAAGGACCAGGTATATGCAAAAGTTTCCTTCTGGGCTCCCTGTTTCATCTCATTGGTCTATATGTTTATGCCAGTACCACAGTTTTGATTTCTGTGGCTTTTTAGTAAATTTTGAAATCAGGCAGTGTGAGTCCTATAGCTTTGTTCTTTTTCAAGATAGTTTTGTTTGTTTGGGAAAGATTTCATATAAATTTTGGGATGGGTTTTCTATTTTGGCAAAACACCATTGAGGTTCTTCATAGTGATTGCATTGAATCTATAGATTGCTTTGGATAGCATTGATATCCTAATAAAATTAAATTAAGTCTTTCAATACATGAACATGGAATGTGTTTCCATGAATTCTTCAATTTCTTTCAGTAATATTTTATAATTTTCTTTGTACAAGTCTTTCACTTTTGGTTACTCCTAAAGTATTTTATTCTTTCAGATGCCACTGTAAGTGGAATTTTCATAATTTCCTTTTGAGATTGTTCACTGTTGGTATACAGAAATGTAACTAATTTTTGTGTGTTGACATCCTTGTTCAGAATATTCTCATAATTATTTTTATGTCTATAGACCTAGTAGTCCTCATTTTCATTTCTGATTTTAGTAATTTGCATCTTCTGGTTTTTTCTTAGTCCATCTATCTGATGGATGGTCAATTTTGTTTACCTTTTCAAAAAACCAACTTTCAGTTTCATTAACTTTATTGTTTCTCTGTTCTCTATTTTACCTATATCTGCTCTCACTTTTACTATTTTTTTTCCTTCTGCAGCTGTGAGTCTAACTTAGTTTTTCCCTAGTATTTAAATTGTAAAGTTAGTTTTGTTGATTTGAGACAATTTTTGTATGAGATGTTATATAAGGGTCCAGTTTCATTATTTTGCTTGAGGATATCCAGTTTTCCCAGCACCAACTGTTGAACAGATTGTTCTTTTCCCATTGAATGGTCTTGACACCCTTTTCAAAACTCATTGTATATGCAAAGGACCAGGTATATGCAAAAGTTTCCTTCTGGGCTCCCTGTTTCATCTCATTGGTCTATATGTTTATGCCAGTACCACAGTTTTGATTTCTGTGGCTTTTTAGTAAATTTTGAAATCAGGCAGTGTGAGTCCTATAGCTTTGTTCTTTTTCAAGATAGTTTTGTTTGTTTGGGAAAGATTTCATATAAATTTTGGGATGGGTTTTCTATTTTGGCAAAACACCATTGAGGTTCTTCATAGTGATTGCATTGAATCTATAGATTGCTTTGGATAGCATTGATATCCTAATAAAATTAAATTAAGTCTTTCAATACATGAACATGGAATGTGTTTCCATGAATTCTTCAATTTCTTTCAGTAATATTTTATAATTTTCTTTGTACAAGTCTTTCACTTTTGGTTACTCCTAAAGTATTTTATTCTTTCAGATGCCACTGTAAGTGGAATTTTCATAATTTCCTTTTGAGATTGTTCACTGTTGGTATACAGAAATGTAACTAATTTTTGTGTGTTGACATCCTTGTTCAGAATATTCTCATAATTATTTTTATGTCTATAGACCTAGTAGTCCTCATTTTCATTTCTGATTTTAGTAATTTGCATCTTCTGGTTTTTTCTTAGTCCATCTATCTGATGGATGGTCAATTTTGTTTACCTTTTCAAAAAACCAACTTTCAGTTTCATTAACTTTATTGTTTCTCTGTTCTCTATTTTACCTATATCTGCTCTCACTTTTACTATTTTTTTTCCTTCTGCAGCTGTGAGTCTAACTTAGTTTTTCCCTAGTATTTAAATTGTAAAGTTAGTTTTGTTGATTTGAGACCTTTCTTATTTTTTAATGTAAGCATTTATAGCTATAAATTTCCCTCTTAGCACTGCTTTGCTGTGTCCCATAAATTTTGGTCTGCTGTGTTTTCATTTTCAATAATCTCTAAGTATTCTCTGATTTCCTCTGTAATTTGTAATTTGATCTGTTGGTATTTTAAGGGCCTATTGTTTAATTTATACAACTTTGTGAATTTTCCACTTTCACTTCTATTACAGCTTTTTAACTTGTACAATATCTTTTAAAATCTGTTTAGACTTAATTTGTGGCCTGAGGTGTGGTCTATCCTGGAACATGTACTAGGTGCATTTAAAAAGTATATGTATACAGTTTTTATTTGATAGAGTGTTTTGTATATGTCTCTTAAGTCTAGTTGGTTAATCGTGTTAAGTCCTCTATTTCCTTACTTTTCTTCTGTCTGGTTGTTCTAACCATTTTAGAGAATGCAATATTGAAATCTCCAACTATTATTATAGAATTCTCTATTTCTCACTTCAATTCTGTCAGTTTTTGCTTGAAAATCCCCAGAAGTCACTTCAGGTGGTAATGACTAGGGGAGTTTGAAACAATAGTGGATAAGGTGGATAATAGACATCTACCTCTTCATCTGTACCTCTAAGATCAAAAGCAGCAATCAGTGAACCCTAATATTTGGAGGACAGGGTCCTTTTTGCCCATCCTGGCTCTCTAAGCTGGTGCAGGTTTGCAGGAACTGTGCACAGGTGCCTGCCATACTACTGAGAGGCAGGGGATCAGTAGCTCCTACTGAACAAAGAGCTGACTTGGCCAAAATCAACTGCAATTTGCCATCCAAGCCTTCCCCTCAAAGTCACAAACCTTCAATAGACTTCAGAGTTCCAAAATAGTTACAACAAACAGATTCTGCCAGTGTAGTTATTATCTGGGTGGAAAGACAGATTCTTGGTGCTTTCTCTCTCCCATCTTCCCAGAATCTCCATCTCCCATCTTTTTAAAAAATATATAATAAAGAATTATGAAATACACTTTTAACTGTGGGACTACCAGACCACCTTACCTGTCTCCTGAGAAACCTGTGTGCAGGTCAAGAAGCAACTGTTAGAACCAGACATGGAACAACCAACTGGTTCACAATTGGGAAAGGAGTATGTCAAGGCTGTATATCGTCACCTTGTTTATTTAACTTATATGTAAACTATATCACATGAAATGCTGGACTGGATGAATCACAAGCTGGAATCAAGATTGTTGGGAGAAATACCAACAACCTCAGATATGCTGATGACACACCACTTTAATGGCAGAAAGCAAAGAAGAACTGAAATACCTCTTGATGAGGGTGAAAGGGGAGAGTGAGAAAGCTGGCTTAAAGCTCAACATTCAAAGAACTAAGATCATGACATCCAGTCCCATCACTTCATGGCAAATAGATGGGGAAAAACTGGAAACAGTGGCATATCTTATTTTTTGGGCTCCAAAATCACTGTAGACAGTGACTGCAGCCATAAAATTAAAAGATACTTGCTCTTTGAAAGAAAAGCTATGACAAACCTAGATAGCTTATTAAAAAGCAGAGACATCACTTTGCTGACCATGGTCCGTATAGTTAAAACTATGGTTTTTCCAGTAGTCATGTACAGATGTGAAAGTTAGACCATAAAGGCCAAGTGCCAAAGAATTAATGCTTTCTAACTGTGGTGCTGGAGAAGACTTCTAAAAGTCCCTTGGATAGCAAAGAGATCAAACCGGTCAGTCTAAAGGAAACCAACCCTGACTATTTATTGGAAGGATTGATGCTGAAGCTCCAATCCTTTGGCTACCTGATTCAAAGAGCTGACTCACTGGAAAAGACCCTGATGCTGGGAAAGATTGAGGGCAGGAGAAGGGGAGACAGAGAAGAAGGGGAAGATAGTGGTTGGATGGCATCATCGACTCAATGGATATGAGTTTGAGGAAACTCCCGGAGACAGTGAAGGACAGGGAAGCCTGGTGTGCTGCAGTCCATGAGGTTTCCATAAATTGGACAGACTAAGTGGCTAAACAACAACAATGGCTGCCTTGTTAATTTCCCCGATTTTTCTTGGCTATTCTTGTAGTATTAGCGTCTCTTATGAATTTAGAATCAATGTCTAGCTTCCAAAAGTATCTTAATTATATTTTTTCTTAGGAAGTTCATAGCTTAATTTAGGAATAATTTTGTCAATGAGTTGAAAACTCAATCTAAAATTCCTGGTTTTCATAAGTACTATTAAAATAATAAAGCTCACTAAAAAATTAAATTGATACAGATATATGTAAAGGCAAAAAATTAATAAGGCCTTCTTAAAATATTTCCTTATCACCTTCCCAACTTGCTTTCATTTCTTTTCATTACCTTGAGGTAATTTTTATGAACAGTTTGATGGTATCCTTTCATACTCAGCCATATATTTACCAGCTTTTATGTGTACATCCACACACAGGTTTTTACTGGTTTTGTTTTGTATGTATATGAGATCATTAGTGATAAAGGAGTCAGAATACATATACAGTGTATATCCATGTATTGTAATCTTCTATAGATGCACATTCACATTTTCTTTTGTCTGCCACTAATAAAGCTGTGCTCAACAATTTCGTACATACTTTTCCACATTATTTATTTAAGGAGAATTTCTAGAAAGAAATTGCCAGCTAGAAGGGAATGAACATATAATTTAAAATTTGAAGATACCAAGATATCTTCAGGAAGTAGCAATGATACTCCCAACTGCAATATAGGATGGGACTTTTTTCTCACACTCCCCTGAGAATTGAACATACAAATCTTTTAAATTTTTTGCCAGTCTTTAAGTTTGAAACATCTAGCTCATAGTATGTCTCACATGTAAACGACTGGCTTATTGTTAGCATCCCCCGCTCCCTTTTTTTCCCCCTGAAGCTGCCCAATCTGGCAGCAAGGGCTATAAAATGCCAGAGAATCTTAACGAATACAATTTACCATCAGACTTCATTTGAGGCTTCAAAGGAAAAAACAAAAAACAAAACCAAAAGCAACATTAACAACGCATACGGTCTGAAGGGATGGATCAGATGTAATGATAACTGGATGTTGAGTGCTCAAGTGGGATCTTCCCTCTTAAAAATAATACACCCCTGCCCCCAACCCCACCCCCTAAAAAGAACGGCGTTCCTCAGCCTGCCTTTGTCTCGGGAGCCACGTAGAGCTCCTGCCGAGGAAAAGCTTCTTTCTGCCCCAGGGCCCCGCGCCGTCGGAAGCGCCGGGGCCGGTGTCCTTCTGGGCCCGGGCTCTCCATCAAGCCGCCCAGAGCTAGCTCTTTCTGACAAAATCCCACCGAAGTCCGCAACCTTTCCACGTTGGCTTCGTTCTGGAGATTGCAGGCTTATATGACCTGCACAGTAAAGAATCTGCAACGCGGGAGACCCAGGTTCGATCCCTGGGTCGGGAAGACCCCCTGGAGAAGGAAATGGCAACCCACTCCAGCATTCTTGCTTGGAGAATCTCAGAGGAGCCTGGCGGGCTACAGTCCTGAGGGACACACACAACACACGGAATGCGGCGCTAAGTGCCAGACTACTTAGGCGCCAGCGCTTCACGACGTCGCCACCGGGATTGCCTATGGGACAGTGTCGGACTCAACTGCGGTCAGATGGATCCCATCCCATTTTCAGTTCAACGTCTTTAGCCTGGATTTTGGCTTAGTTCAACCTAAACATCTTCTTGGAACTTTATTTTATTCCAAAATTTACGAGGTGGGATCTCACCCTCGGACCCGGTGACTGTGTGAGCCCCGCAAAGGGAATTCGTATTCGAGGGAGCCGGGAATCACCAAAGAGGGAGCCGGGCCCCGTGAGGATGGAGGAATCCTTCGGGTCCAGGCAGCGGTGCGACCAACTACCTCGCGGGCTCTGGTCACATCTGGCTCAGATACCAGGCAGTAGTGGTTGTGATTGGTGGGATTCGGCGGAAAACCTGCTGGCCTCCACCACAACGGTTCTCGATTGGCTTCGGCACACAGTCGCTTTTCTGTAGTCCAAACCTAGAGCCGCTTGGTGATAAATACCGCCTTAAAAGGCGTTTGATAACAGTTTTACGCGTTGTAAGGCAAACGGTTATTGGTCGCAGGGCTCACGGATTCCGTCGGTAGTAAACACAGCGAGGCTCCTGAGACCGTGGATTGGTCAGCGTTCCAGGGACAGAGTAAATTCCTCCGGATTCCGAGCATCGACTGGCTGCTCTTCTGCCGCTGCACCGCCCTCTCCCCTTCCGATTGGTTGCAGCTCGGGCTGGGAGAGGAGGAGGAAAGCCGCGGAGTAAGTGAGTCTTGTTGCGTCACTTCCGTTTGCTGTGGGCAGCCGCCGCGGTATTCTCAGAGTGCGGTGGCGAACTGGCTGAAGGAGCTGGGGGACTAAAGGCGGGGTGGGCGGAGAAGGGAGGAATCCCATCACGGAGCCGCCAGCCTGGACGTTTCCACCTCTTCCGACACTGTCGGGTGGGATCGGAGAAGGGTCACCGCCTCCTCCTTCGAGAAGGGGGGCGGAGCCCGACTCAGGTGAGGCGACCCTGTCAACGCGAGCTATGGTGGCGCGCGCGGGCGCGCTCACGTGGAGACGGTTGAGCTCTAGGAGTGCTGGGTGGGCGGCGCGAGCGGGGTCTCGTCCTGGCGTCCAGACGCGCGCAGACGCGTACTGGTTTCCCTCCACACCCCACCCCCGCCTACCCTGTCTGTCTTTCTGAGGGAGTATTGTTAACCCTCGGAACGGAGGGGCCAGGCTAGTGGGTGGCGTGTTCTGCGCAGGCGTACCCCGTGTCCCGACGCCAGGCTGTCTGTCCGCAGGGTGGGGCGGGGGTTCTTGCCCACTTGCATCTGCCGGCGGGCGACGTTGGTTACGGGGCTCGGGTGGGAACGGCTTGCGACCAACAGCCTGGCGAGGTGAATAGAAGATCTGCGGGATGGGGTCGGGTGGCTCCCTTGCCCCCATCCTGGGTCTGTTTGAGCGACGAGATTTCATTTCATCAGATCAAGGCCGAGGCAGTCTGGAATCGGGAACCGGAGGCTGACCCTGCACGGATGGAGTTAGTGTTTTGGAATGTCCCAACTTATCAGAGGACTCAAGTGTTTATAGGCATTTATTGGACGGCCTCTGCTTTCAGGCTCCGTGCTAGAAGCTGTGGGGAATGCAGTGGGAAGAACAGCCTTGCCCCCTCCTCCCCTCGTTTGGAGGACGTAAAGATTTATACTACTTAGATATTAACATTAGGCAGTAAGTAAATTAAAGGGGGTGTCGAGGGTTAGGTTAGGTTTTTTCCTTCCAAAGAAAGTCCTTTGTCGTTAAGCCAGTCTGCCGTCTAGCATCGTGGAGGGTACTGTGGAAGCTAATTTCTGAATAGGACCCAAATTCTAAAAAATTTGGAGGAAAAAAATATAGGTAAAGGTGCAGCAAAGTCTTGAATACTAAATAGTATGCTTGGGTTCTGGTTAATTTTAATGAATGGAAGTAAACCCTTCACCTTCAAGAATTGAAGCAAAAATATTTCCAAAATATGTTCATATACCTTTCAGTTGTAGTAGGTAGAAGATATTACGTACATCGGGATCTTTCTTTAGAGGTTGAAGAGAATGCTGTGCCTTTAACATCACTGACTTTTTATCCTTGTACTGGCTGTTGTGATTTAGATTAATTTAAAGAAGGTGGGTTAGGTGTCTCATTGTTTTCGGGGAAACTGCATTCTGTTTTTGTGGTTTCCTTGGTGAGCATGGTAAGCTAAAAGATTAGCCGAGAGAGAATGAGACCAGGTGGAGAGAGGAGAGAGAGAGGATTTTAGAAAAAAGCCCCTAAACCAAGGGAAGGCCTCCTCCTACTGCTTTAGTCTGGTTTGGAAATCCCAGGAAATTTGGGAAGACTGGCTTTGCCACCACTGTTGGCTTGGTGACCTGCCAGGTAAGACTTAACTGGTTGAGGGCTTGTTCTGGGCTCTTGTGTTTTGCTAAATAAAACGAACCAGCACTTTTACAGTCCCGAAATCAACATGTTTTCTTGCTTTCCCTTTTCTTTCCTAAAATTTGTGTCAAAACACGGTTAGCAGGGGATATTGGCAAGCTGTATTCTGGTTATTTGAAGTGTCTAGCAAAATTCTGAAAGTGATCAGATCTGGAAGAAAAGCATTTTAGAGTGGGGTGTTTTGCTAAACTTAGGGGGTCTGTGCTCTCAAAAGAGGCTTTGTCTCAAAACTATCACGAAAAGTTGAAGTCATTAAAAAAATACTTGGGTACAGAATGCATGTAAATGTTTAGTATTTAAAGTGCTTAGTGTGAATTATGTTGAATTGGAGTTCTTTAGTATGGGCAAGACAAAAATATCTTATGTACAGTGAGAAATGACAAAATTTGCTCTACTGCTGTACAGAATCTTGAATCTGCCTCAAATTCTCTTTGGAATGGGGAAAGAAAAGCCCAAGTTATTGATTCCATGTTAGTCTAAAGGTTTTTTTCTTTAATATGAGTCTATTGTAAACAAATAATTTTCCTGTCTGTCAGTTTTAAGAACATGAGTCCCCCCCCCCTCTTTTTTTTTTACCATATTTAGCATTTCTCAAATATGGATGCTGTCCAGTAGAGCCAGATTTTATGAGTGTAGCAGGTGGGATGGAATGTAACTCTACAAGGCACCTTTTGTCTAAATATAAAGTGAACTGAGGCTAAAACACCAGCTGTTTCTGAGTGAACTATTGCTCTTACGTTGTTTTCATCATTTCCATCACTGAATAGTGGCTTTTAATCTCCAGATTCCAGTTTTAGGAGGTGCCTTGCATTTGACTAATTATACATCTATTAAAAGCTTTGAGTTACCTTTCTGACAGCTCAAACAGATTAGGAATTGTGTTAGAGTACTGACATTTTAGTGTAATATAGATAGATTATGGTTTTAGTATCTAAGATTATTTTATCTGTAGATAATTTTCCTTGTGATATTCTAACATATCTGACTGATACGTTTAAGGTTCCAGTATTTCCTTGATTCTAAACTGCATTCTGTTCACATTTTAATATTGGCAACCCAGGGGGTAGGGGTGGGATGCCCTAAGTGCATTATGCCATAGTTTAATTGGCAGCACTTTCCCCCTCTAATGTTACATGGAATGAGGTTGCACTTTATAAGCACTGACATCCTAGATTTAATGAAACATGGTACTATTAAAAGACTTGTATCCCATTAATTTTCCAAATCTGCCTTTGCACTTAGAAAAAAGTTTGTTACTGAAAAGAATCCCTGTGGAAGTAATATTTTTCCTTATATAGATGGAAATTAGCAAACTGATTTGTTTCTTTGACATATTTTAAAGGATGATTGAGTGCTGGGTCTGCTTTTTGGAGACTATGCTTGGTGCTTTGTTACTTTGTGTACTTGATAACAGTTTACAAATGCTTTATTTCCTGATTCTTAAAAGTTTAAAATAATCAGAGTGAATCACTCCCCCTTTCTTCTGTACAAGATGTTGTTAACTGGGTGTGATTGATTTTTCAATACATCTTAATTAGTGAGTTACAATTTAAAATCCACTCAGCTGTCTTTCTTTAAAAATGCAAGACCTTCAATTTTGTGGTCCTTCCGTTTTCCTCTCTACTGCAGAGAGGATCTGCGAAAGGAGTACAGGGAGAAGAAAACCCACTGTTTGGGGGTTCAGTTTTGAGAAGAATCACAGATAACACAAAAATCTAAGCACATTTAGTAACATACATTGTATTTTGTTTTGAATAGATGTTAAAAGGAGCTCAGCAGGTGAAGTATCAGTTGCTTGCTGAATACTCTTGATTTGATAAATAATTCAGAAGTGAAGGGATATACTGCTTTGAAAGTAAACTTGGTATAAGAAATGAATTAAATCCATTTTTCATTTTCTTCCCGAAAAGGCACCATCAATAATAGTGTCTCCAGTGCTTCAAAATGGCTTTCTTCTTGATAAAAGTTTAGTTTTTTTTCCTTAAGAAATATGTATCTTGATCTGTCAGGGGTAAAAGGCAATAAAGGCTATTATTAAAAATTGCCGAAAAGGTTGTGTGTGGCAAGGGCAACTCAAATAGGTGTCAAGCAACATTTTCTAAATAACAGAAAATATATTTAGACTTCTTAAAAATGTTAAAATATAGTCTCAAATATACAAGCAGCTAAAAGAAGCCATTTATGAATCGTTTCTATAGATTTTTGCATACCTTTGTGAAGTTTGTACCATCGTCTGAGTGTTAAGTGGCTACAGATGTTCTTTTATCTGGATGATCAGTTGGCTGGCTAGTCATTGTAAGTTTTAGGAAAATGTAGCACCTGAGAAAGGAACATTTCTGGGACAATACAGTGCAGGTGTAAAGTTCTGAACAGGATAAAGCAGGAAAGTTTGTTGTAAATTATTTTGAAGTTGAAGTGCAGTACTATCAGACTCTGTCCTGTAACTGACTGACTTGGGCATGCCGGTCTTTCAGACAGCATCCTGCTGGTGGGCCACCATCTTGGCTGACCATCTCCCTGATAGGTTTAGGAAGATCAAGATCGTCCCCTTTTAGCAGGTGATCCTGCCACAAGGAATGCATTCTATCACTCAGCCCCTTTTCTCCCCAAAGCTGTGCTCTCTGATTCTTGTTTGGCACCAGCCTCTTGGAGGGCAGGGTTGGGAGGAGCGAGAGTCAAGGAGCAGTGGAAGCGGAAGAAAAAGCTTATCTTGCATCCTGCTGACCTTCCAAACTAGGGTCTGTTGGCAGTGGCGAAGGCTTGGCAGTGTAGTCTTTGGTGTGGCAGCGTGTAGTATTGGTAGTAAAGGAGGACTGGAGGAAGAGCAGCCCATGCTCCCAGCTCTTTCAGAACCCTTACTCTAATTTTCGCACCTTGGCTGTTATTTTACACACCTTGGCTGTTATTTTACACACCTTTCTTTTCACTCAGCTTCCAATTCTTGACTCTGACCTTGCTTTTCAGCTTCATCCCTCCAATCTCCTCATCTTTATTCCTAACCTTTGCTCACAGTCAGTTCAATTCAGTTCAGTTGCTCAGTCATGTCCAACTCTTCGCGACCCCATGGACTGCAGCATGTCAGGCCTCCCTGTCTATCACCCACCCGGAATTTTACTCAGACTCATGTCCATCAAGTCGGTGATGCCATCCAACCATCTCATCCTCTGTTGTCCCCTTCTCCCACCTTCAGTCTTTCCCAGCATCAGAGTCTTTTCCAATAAGTCAGTTCTCTGCATCAGGTGGCCAAAGTATTGGAGTTTTAGCTTCAACATCAGTCCTTCCAATGAGTATTCGGACTGATTTCCTTTAGGATGACTGGTTGAATCTCCTTGCAGTCCAAGGGACTCTCACTACAATTCCAACACTACAATTCAAAAGCATCAATTCTTCAGCACTTGGCTTTCTTTACAGTCCAACTCTCACATCCATACATGACCACTGGAAAAACCATAGCCTTGACTAGACGGACCTTTGTTGGCAAAGTAATGTCTCTGCTTTTTAATATGCTATCTAGGTTGGTCATAACTTTTCTTCCAAAGAGTAAGCGTCTTTTCATTTCATGGCTGCAGTCACCATCTGCAGTGATTTTGGAGCCCCCCAAAATAAAGTCTATCACTGTTTCCTCTGTTTCCCCATCTATTTGCCATGAAGTGATGGGACCAGATGCCATGATCTTAGTTTTCTGAATGTTGAGCTTTAAGCCAACTTTTTCACTCTCCTCTTTCACTTTCATCAAGAGGCT
>SJYC01138828.1:0-44371 GCA_006408675.1 Madoqua kirkii
TAGTACATGTTAACATAAATAATGTATCTTTATGAAAACTGTTTCCCAAAACAAATATCTAGTGAAAAGAGTGGCATTAAAAAAAATAATAAATTTTATGTTTTAGAACAGTTTTTGATGTAAAGAATGTGAAGATAGTACAGAGTCCCCATAAATATAAACCCCTACCCTGCTTCCCTATATTAACATCTGACATTAGTATGGTTCATTGGTTGTAATTAATGAACCATTATCAATACTTTATTATTAATTAAAGTCCATTCTTCATTCAAGCTTTCTTAGTTGTTTACCTCCTGTCAATTTTCTGTTGCAAGATCTCATTGCTAAATATAATGACATTACATTTAGTCATTTTGTCACCTTAAGCTTCTGGCTGTGATAGTTTCTCATACTTTCTTTGTTTTCAGTGACTCATAACTTTGAGGAGGACCAGTCAGATACTTTGTAGGATATCCCTCAGTTGGGATTTGTCTGATTTTTCCCACAATTAGACGTGGAGGTTATGGGTGTCTTTGGAGAAGACCATCTTCATGACAGGAACATCTTGTACATACCAAGATGCGGACTGGCAACGTGATTTATCACCGTTGATGTTGCCTTTGGTCACCTGGCTGAGACAGTGTTGGTCGGATTTCACCACTGTTACGTCCCTTCACTCTCCTCCCCTCCCTTTCCATCCCTTACCCTGGGAGGAAGTCAGTATGACCAGCTCACACTAAGGAGTGGAGAGTTATGTTCCAGCCCCTTTAAGGGCAGAGTAGCTACATAAATTATTTGGAATTTGTCTGCACAGCAGATCTGTCTCTTCTCTCTCATTTGTTTAATCATTTATATCAATATTGACCTATGGATATTTATATTTTGGGTTATAATCCAGTACTATTTATCTTTTTGTTGAATTGTTCCAACTTTGGTCTTTGAGAGCTCTTACTCCTGTTGGGTAAGAGCTTTCACCTACTTCCATTATCATGTTTGTTTGTTTGAAGCACTCCCTTACACTTTAGTACTGTGAGACACTGCAGGCTTATATATTAATAAGGCTTATATATGCAGGCTTATATTTCCTGCCCCAGTCCTAGAACTATCCACTTCTTCAAGGAGCTCTGGTTTCTTTTTTTAGAGAATTGTATTTGAAACCAAGTTCTAGGCACCAAGAATGCTTGGAATGGCAGTATTTTACATTTTTTGCAAACCTCTTTAATGTCTAATAGAAGACAGGTGGATTCTCGTACTTGCTTCTAATGTTCTATTTGTTGTGATAAATTCTTTTTTATTTTTGGCTGCACTGTGTGGCATGCAGGATCTTAGTTCCCCAGTCAGGGATCAAACCTGTGCCCCTGCCTTGGGAGTGCAGAGTCTTCACCACTGGACTATCAAGGAAGTCCCTTGTGTTAAACTCTTGATTAAAGCCTGAAAGAAAAATCCAGCATCTCACAAATGTGTACTTGGAAGGAAGAGTATTTTAGTAGCTTTTTCAGATGAATTTGGATATTCTCTTCTGATACAGTAACAAACTTGACAGATGTAATTTTCTTAAGTGGTTAGTTGCTGTAGGATGTGAACCCATATCATATTGTTGCATTAAAATATATTAGTTTATATCTTGCACTTTGGATTTTTTTACTCATATGTTATTTTGTAATATGATTACAACATTGGATGTTTGGAAAATATTGTTTCACTGAGTTATGCAGATCTTTCAAATGTCAACCCACTTATTATACAGTATTTTAAAAATCACATGACATTAACATTACCAATGGTCTTGTCAGAAGACTGAGTTTTGGGATGCTTTGGAGCCTATGGTGGCAAACACAAATTTTCCAAAAGGTTTGTTTTCACCTGAAAGCTCAAATTTTATCATAGGCAGCAAATACTGTGGATTGTTTTCATTGAAATGACAGGCTCATTTCATCTTCAAGAAAATGTTTGGCAGATACTCAAGTCTGAATAACCATAGTTTGTCTGTTGTTTGTTCTTCCAAGTAAAACTGTTATTTGATGAAAACAGTTCAGCTTATGACTCAAAAATTACACAAGTAGTTTTCCTTGAGACACGTATTTCAGTATGCAGTACAATTGCTTCAAGTGCACTTCACATTTCATCTCATGTATTCTTAAAAAAAAAAAAAACCTATTCAAGAATAAAAATTAGTGATAACGAAGGGAAAAGGAGATCCAGATACCCTGTAGAGTCAGCTTCCTTGTGCTAGTGGCTTGTGCAGCACAAACGGAGACTGCGTTCTGTCCAGCTGATTCCTGCTGCCCAGCTCAAGCTTAGATGGCCAGTCTTCCCATCAGTTCTGTGAGCAAACCAATAACTTCTCGGCAACTTACCTTTATGCTGCAACCCAGAGACCTGATATACTGTGAACAATACATTAAAAAAAAAAAAAGTGCTTTTTACAAAAATTATCTGAAAAAAAATCATGATAGTCTTTAGTTCAAAATTGTATGCCTCTCCTGGTTCGCTTTTCTGATGACTCACAGCAATCATTAATATCAGTTATGAGCATTCACTCTCCAGTACCTATCCTTCTAGCCTTACCTAGTTTGCAGCCAGAGTGAAAAAATTGCTTCCCCCACCTCGAACCTTTCCCTGCCTTTACCTCTGTCTAGAATGTACTTTACATCTACAGTTTATCCAAATCCAAATCAATAATTCCTAGCTCTGTTGTCGGTACCGCCATGAAGCTGAAAATACCCTTTGCCGCCTCTGAGCTCCTGAGTACCATCATCTCTTAGGTGGCCCTTAATGCTTTTCTCTTTGAGCTATGGTTATCTGTGTATGTCTTGTTACCGCTGAGCCCCTATGACAGTAAAGACTGTGCCGTAGAAATTCTCTGTTCCACAGTGCTTAATCTTAAAGTAGGAGCTTTAAAATGTTAGATGAATGAATTTGTAAATCAAATTCACAAGCACCTTCTTTGGCTTTAAAGATCCTTAGGTTTAATAGCCCCTCCAGTACATGCTGCTGGGCCCCTTTTCCCCCTTAGTGGGTCAGCTGTCCCTTTTTGCAGCTGTCAGCATGCAGCCGCCTCTGATCCTCATTCTAGAATTTTTTGTGTCTGTCTTCAGTTAGTTAGAAAACTAGAAAAACTTATTTTGTTTGTTTGAAACAAAAGACTGTTGTGAGGGCTTCAGGGACTTTCCTATGAGGAAATCTTTCATATATGTATAGGCATTGATATCTTTGTGTTGGATTTCTGAGATTCCTTCTTTCTGACTTCTGGCTAATTTTAGGGATAGTTTGATTCTCAGGAAAATGACTTGTTGGGTAACATGGTGTTATATTTCATCTATATACCAAATTCCAGTGGTTAAAATGCCTTACGTCCAATGCAGGGGACACAGGTTTGATCCCTAGTCGGGGAAGTAAGATCGCACATGCTGTATGAGGGCCAATAAATATCTAAAATTACTTTACAAATGCTTCATTGAGTTTATATCAGGCACTTTGGGAGAGAGAGAGGAAATAGAGTCCCTGGCCTCAACAGGCGATTTTAGTAGAAGCATTTTGACTGTGCACTGGAGTATAAGTAGGGCGCTAATAACTTAGACTGAATTATAAAGTTCTAGGTCAGCTAATTCCTAAGGATTTTTCACTGGAAAGCAGGGTGGTGAAGTGGGAGCACTGAAGAGTAGGGTGAGATGGTAAGGGCTTCTGGCGTTAGCTTGACATCCCCAGTCATGCTCAGGTTCAGTCATTGATGGACTTTGTTTTTAATAGACTTAATCTGTCCAATTTTGGCTTCCTAGGTGGTGCTAGCAGTAAAGAATCCACCTGCTGATGTAGGAGATATAAGAGACATGGGTTCGGGTTGGAAAGATCCCTGGGTTGGAAAGATACCCTGGTGGAGGTTATGGCAACCCATTCCTATATTCTTGCCTAGAGTATCCCATGTACAGAAGAGCCTGGCAGGCTATAATCCATAGAGTCACAAAGAGTCAGACGTGACTGAAAAGTCTTAGCACACAAGTACAATTTCTGAACCAGCCCTGACACAACAGAACCAGAGATGCCTTGAAATTATAGTCATATCCAGTGGTTAAGATGGAGAAGGCAATGGCAACCCACTCAGTACTCTAGCCTGGAAGATCCAATGGGTGGAGGAGCCTGGTAGGCTGCACTCCAGGGGGTTGCTGAGAGTCAGACCACTTTCATGCATTGGAGAAGGACATGGCAACCCACTCCAGTGTTCTTGCCTGGAGAATCCCAGTGATGGAGGAGCCTGGTGGGCTGCCGTCTGTGGGGTCGCACAGAGTCAGACATGACTGAAGCGACTTAGCAGCAGCAGCAGCAGCAGCAGTTAAGAATCAGCCTGCTAATGCAGGGGACATGGGTTTGATCTCTGATCCAGGGAGATCCCACATGCTGTGGCACAACTGAGCCCTTGCAACATGACTGCTGAGTCCATATGCTGGACTGCATGCCCGAAGCCTGCATGCAGGCTAGAGAATCCTGCATGCCTAGAGCTTGTGCTCTCCAACAGGAGAAGACACCACAATGAGAAATTTGCTTGCTGCAACTAGAGAAAACCCATGCCCAGCAACAAAGACCCGGCACAACCAAACTGAAAGAAAGAAATTAGGCTGATGGATGTGGTATCTGAAGCTAACCCTGGGCACCTGCATGCCTAGCTAGTCTCACTTAGTTGGTCAGATCAGAATATGGATGAATTTTAGCATTCCAGTACTTGGAACCCCATCAAAATGCTAGCCTGCTTGTCTGGGACCTTGCCTGTTTTGTACTCTTATATGTTTATTTTCACTTTTGTCATCTCTACAAGTAGAGGGAAGGTTCTGTTTATATTTCTGCTAGGGTTTTATCTAGATTAGGGATATTGAACATAAGAGTTCTTAGAATATTAAGATGCTTCTTAGTGGTGTAGCCTTACAGGTCCTCCCTGGCAAATGGGCAGCAGATCGCTTGCTGTGTGGTAGATGATGTTTGAGTATGGGTGTACTTTTCTTTATGAACTAAGTATATTGTTGAAAAGCATGTGGGTAGGTCAGTATATAAATCAGATAGTTTAAAATGTGCTATTAACTGGCTTGTTCTCTAGACACAAATGAACTTTTTTTTATTAGTTTAAGTAAAGCACTATTAGGAAAGTGAATCTATTGAGAAAACAGCTCTTGATCATGTTAATGTAATAAGCAGTGGTATAAGTGTATTTTCTTAATTTATTTAGTTTGGAGGTTACTAACAATCTGTTCCTACAGATAAATATTGTAGTGTACACTTGCTTCGGGTCAAACACAGTTCAGTTCAGTTGCTCAATTATGTCCGACTCTTTGCGACCCCATGGACTGCATCACGCCAGGATTCCCTGTCCATCACCAACTCCTGGGGATTACTCAAACTCATGTCCATCCAGTGGGTGATGCCATCCAACCATCTCATCCTCTGTTGTCCCCTACTCCTCTCTCCTTCAGTCTTAGAAATTGGTAAGTTATTTGCGGTATCTCCTGCCATATAGATGCAGTCACATTTTGAAATCTTTTAAAAAGACATGAAGCTTTTTCCTTGGTTTGAAGGCTTCAGACAGGCAGCTTTTGATAGAGCACTTATGTTCTTAGCATGAGGCCTTTTATAGATAACTTTTAGACTGGATCTCTGAGTTTGCTAGAGATGCTTGTGAGTTTTGAATAAGCATGATCTTGATTCATGACTCCCTTCCATCACATTTCATATCTCCCAAACTGACTGAAGCTTTAAAATACTTTTTAGATCCAAAAATATTTCAGTATAGCCATGTTGTTTATATTTTTTATTAAGATTATGATTTGAGCTTTACTGTGTGACGGAGATCCAACGTGAACCTGGTTAAGGTAAAAGGGGAGTTTGTTGGCTCATGAAATAGGAAGTCCTGGGATCATGCCAACTACTGTCATGGCTGGATCCCAGGGTCTTGATGTCATCAGTACATTGTCTTTGAAATTGCTTCCTTCTGTGTTGGCTTCAGTCTCAAATAGGCAAAAATCGACATCATCAGTGTTAGACTTACATCTCCCTTACAGCTTGCAGTCTGAGTGAAGAGAATATCTCTTTGTTTTCCTCTCTCTTTCTCACTTTTTTTTTTTTTGAGATAGTCATTCCTTCCTTTTTCTCTTCTCTAACATTGGCATTGATAAGGATCTCAGTGAGGGACTTCCCCGGAGATCAGTGGTTAACCAACTCTTGAGTGCAGGGAGTGTGAGTTTGATCCCTTGTTTGAGAACTAAGATCCTGAATGCCATGTGGCACACACCGCCCCCCCCCCGAAAAAGGGATCCCAGTGAGTGAAAAATATGAAACGCTTAATGAATTTGTGTGTCATCCTTGCACA
Source organism: Madoqua kirkii (assembly GCA_006408675.1). Taxonomy (NCBI): domain Eukaryota; kingdom Metazoa; phylum Chordata; class Mammalia; order Artiodactyla; family Bovidae; genus Madoqua; species Madoqua kirkii. The sequence continues at coordinate 6,332 of SJYC01138828.1, forward strand.
GGGCATATGCTAATCTTCTCTGTATGGTTCCAATTTTAGTATGTATGCTGCCAAAGCAAACACAAGAATATCTTTTTTTTTTAATGGTACCAGCAGAAGTCCCCAGGGCAGACTCTAATTCTGGTATGGCTTGGGTCACATATCCATCTCTGAAACAATCACTGTAATCAAGAGAAGTGGTTACCAAAGTAGCCAGGCCTCCCTGGATCTTCTGGAACTCAAGGTTTGGGGGCATTCATCTGTTCGATGTGGACTAAGAATGGTTTAAAAGTGATTTTCCCCAAAAACATTAATAGACACACCTCCCCCCCAAATATTAATTAAAAAATAAAAGTGTCCTTTGGGGATTATTGATTTGTTGGGAGATGCAAAGTTTCACATTGTTTCAGTTATTTATTGCTGTGTAACAAAGACCATCCCCAAGAAAAAGAAGTGCAAAATGTAAAATGGCTGTCTGAGGAGACCTTACAAATAGCTGTGAAAAGAAGAGAAGCGAAAAGCAAAGGAGAAAAGGAAAGATATATCCATCTGAATGCAGAGTTCTAAAGAATAGCAAGGAGGGATAAGAAAGCCTTCTTCAGCGATCATGCAGAGAAATAGAGGAAAACAATAAAATGGGAAAGACTAGAGATGTCTTCAAGAAAATTAAAGATACCAAGGGAACATTTCATGCAAAGATGGGCCCAATAAAGGACAGAAATGGTATGGACCTGACAGAAGCAGAAGATATTAAGAAGAGGTGGCAAGAATACACAGAAGAACTACACAAAAAAGATCTTCACGACCCAAATAATCACAGTGGTGTGATCACTCACCTAGAGCCAGACATCCTGGAATGTGAAGTCAAGTGGGCCTTAGAAAGCATCACTACAAATAAAGCTATTGGAGGTGATGGAATTCTAGTTGAGCTGTTTCAGATCCTAAAAGATGATGCTGTGAAAGTGCTGCACTCTATGCATGCAAATTTGGAAAACTCAGCAATGGCCACAGGACTGGCAAAGGTCAGTTTTCATTCCAATCCTAAAGAAAGGAAATGTCAAAAAATGCTCAAACTACTGTACAATTGTATTCATCTCACACACTAGTGAAGTAATGGTCAAAATTCTCCAAGTCAGGCTTAAGCAATACATGAACCATGAACTTCCAGATGTTCAAGCTGGATTTAGAAAAGGCAGAGGAAACTGAGATCAAATTGCCAACATCCGCTGGATTTCCGAAAAAGCAAGAGAGTTCCAGAAAAATATCTACTTCTGCTTTATTGACTATGCCAAAGCCTTTGATTATGTGGATCACAATAAACTGTGGAAAATTCTTCAAGAGATGGGAATACCAGATCACCTGACCTGCCTCTTGAGAAATCTGTATGCAGGTCAGGAAGCAACAGTTAGAACTGGACATGAAACAATAGACTGGTTCCAAATAGGAAAAGGAGTACGTCAAGGCTGTATATTGTCACCCTGCTTATTTAACTTATATGCAGAGTACATCATGAGACATGCTAGGCTGAATGAGGCACAAGCTGGTATCAAGATTGCCGGGAGAAATACCAATAACCTCAGATATGCAGATGACACCACGCTTATGGCAGAAAGTGAAGAACTTAAGAGCCCTGATGAAAATGAAAGAGGAGAGTGAAAAAGTTGGCTTAAAGCTCAACATTCAGAAAACCAAGATCATGGTGGCATCCAGTCCCATCAGTTCATGGCAAATAAGTGGGGAAGGAGTAGAAACAGTGGCTGACTTTATTTTTGGGAGCTCCAAAATCACTGCAGATGGTGATTGCCACCATGAAATTAAAAGACGCTCCTTGGAAGGAAAGTTATGACCAACCTAGACCGTATATTAAAAAGCAGAGACATTACTTTGCCAACAAAGGTCCGTCTAGTCAAGGCTATGGTTTTTCTAGGCTAATGTCATGTACGGATGTGAGAGCTGGACTACAAAGAAAGCTGAATGCCGAAGAATTGGTGCTTTTGAACTGTGGTGTTGGAGACTCATAAGAGTCCCTTGGACTGCAAGGAGAGTCAACCAGTCAGTCCTAAAGGAAATCAGTCCTGGGTGCTCATTGGTGAAGCACTGATGTTGAAGCTGAAACTCCAATACTTTGGCCACCTGATAATGAAGAACTGATTCATTTGAAAAGATGCTGATGCTGGGAAAGATTGAAGGCAGGAGGAGAAGGGGACAGCAGAGGATGAGATGGTTGGATGGCATCACTGAATGAAAATGAATTTGAGGCAGCTCCAGAAGTTGGTGATGGACAGGGAGGCCTGGCATGCTGCAGTCCATGGGGTCGCAAAGAGCAACTCAACTGAACTGAATTCTTTTGCAACTTTTTCTATTTGTGTGTGTTAGGGTGGGGGTGATTATGGTCTCTTCAGGCTCTTTTTATAGTTTTAAAAATAAATTTTACCAAAGATATGTATATATATATATATATAGATAGATAGATAGATAGATATGTCTCAGTAATTTGCTAAGTACACACACTTAAGAAGTCAAATAATCCAACAAGATTTGTTAAGTGCTAGGTCCTGGAGAAGGCGATGGCACCCCACTCCAGTACTCTTGCCTGGAAAATCCCATGGATGGAGGAGCCTGGTAGGCTGCAGTTCATGGGGTCGTTAAAAGTCGGACACGACTGAGCAACTTCACTTTGACTTTTCACTTTCATGCATTGAAGAAGGAAATGGCAACCCACTCCAGTGTTCTTGCCTGGAAAATCCCAGGGACAGGGGAGCCTGGTGGGCTGCCGTCTATGGGTTCACACATAGTCAGACACTATTGAAGTGACTTAGCAGCAGCAGGCACTGGTCCCCCTGCATCCCATTTTCTCTTCCCCAAGGCTCCCACTTTCAACTCTTAGCTAATTATTTTAATATTTACATACATATATGAAAAGCTATGCTTGGATCTACTCAGTTTTTCAGTGTAAACATAGTCTTTGACTTCCCCTGGTTAGAGATAAGAATTTGTCTTTTTATGAGTCTGTTGATTTCTCCTTATAATTTCTCCTACTAGTTTTGCCCTGTGCATTTCAGTGCTCACTCCCTATTCCTCCATCCCCCACAATACTTAGAATTTTCATTAGATCAGCAGTTCTCAAAGTATAGTCCAAGGGGCCCCTGAGAGTTTTTCAAGGAGCCTATGAGGTTAAAACTATTTTCATAATGATGCAAAAACTTACTTTTTTCACTGTCGTTCTTTCGTGAGTATACACTTGTGTGTGATATTGCAAAAGCCTGATTGCAGAAGCAATATGAGAATTCAACTGTCTTCAGTTAATGTAAAAATGTAAAACAATGCCTCTCTTCCTCATTATTATTTAAATTACTATGTATTTTATCTTTTAAAACTTTTTATTTGGTATTGAGGTGTAGCTGATTAACAATACTGTGATAGTTTCAGGTGAACAGTGAAGGAACTCAGCCATACATATATTTGTATCCCTTCTCCCCAAACCCCCCTCTCATCTAGGCTGCAGTATAACATCTTTCATGAGTGTACACTTGTGTGTGATATTGCAAAAGCCTGAATGCAAAAGCAAATATGAGAATCTAGCTGTCTTCTGTTAATGCAAAAATGTAAAACAATTCCTCTCATTTTTTTTGGTGGGAGATACTATATTTTTCATACATTAGTATGTAATTATATACTGTTATTTTAAGATTAATTTAGAAATATGTGTTTTTAAGTGGCCTCAGTTTTTAACCTCCCTGGAGCTTTATTTCCTTATCATGGCCTATGAATGGCTCAGTAAATGCTAGTTGGGCTGCCCTGGTGGTCCAGTGTTTGGGTCTCTGTGCTCCCCGTGGGTTTGATGCCTAGTTGGGGATCTAGATCCTGAATGTTGCAAACAAGACCCAGGGCAGCAAAAAATATAAGAAGACAATGCTAGTTAAAGATGTCTGTGCTGTCTGTGCACGGATACTGTGACACCAGCTCTTTGATTTTCTGTTATTTTTCTTCTCTCTCGTTTTCAGGTTGATCATCTGACACCCCACTGCATGTAGAGCAATGTATTACAAAATCATCTGCACATGACACACGTGGATAGGGGCTCAAATTGTCAGAGGAACGATATAGTAGCAGCTGTCCAGAGTCTGTAGAACACCCCAACCTTTACATCTGGATAGGCTGTAAATTGTGAGTCCCATTTTCCAAGGTAGAATCGTAGTTACAGTGCAGATAGGAGAACTAGGTTCCCCTGGTCATAGGTACTTTAGTGGGGTCTGGATGCAGATGTGAGCAATATGGATTGATTTGAGCATTTAGAATTTCTCTGGCCAGTCCAGTAGACATTTGATTAGTTAAAATTAAGTAAAATTGAAAGCTCATTTCCTCAGTCACACGAGCCACATTTTAGGTGCTCTGTAGCTGCCAGAGACTAGTGGACAGCACAGCAGCTATGCTGGTGCTTTCCATCACTGTAGAAAGTTTTATTGGATAGTGCTAGTCTAGAAGGCTCAGTGACAGCTGCTCTTCTGAACAGCTAATCCAGAGCAGGGTCCATGCAAAGTTCGAGTGGCCGTGGCAATAATGATTTCCATAATGTGGTTGGACACTCTGCTTCATTCCAATACTGCTCTCGCACCCTCCTAGAGATTTTGTGAGCTTCCTGACATCCTTTAATCATAAATCCCCTTCTCCTTAAATCAGTTAAATAAACTTATTGTATTCAGTTAAGAGCTCTGAGTTATCCTGAAGTGCTTTTTGACACACTAGATACTGGAAAGAACAGTTGAATAATCTAATTGGCCAGTTTTATGCTAAAATTAGCTTTTATCATAGTGGATTTGATTTCTGTGGCTAATCTAAGTGATCATAAATTGACTGATTACATGATATTGAGATAAAAGAATATTATCATTAAGGAGAAATTAGTTTGGAGTTATCTCTAAATGGGTAATTCAACACAGTTATTAATTTATAGAGAATAAGTGTTTCTCCAGGTTTTGATCATCTCTAATGTCATGATTTAGTTTCACAACTTCTAGAGCCCCTTAAGAAGATAGGAGCCTGGGACTTCCCACTTAACAGACCCTGCCTTCCAGTGCAGGGGTTGCAGGTTTGATCCTTGTTTGAGGAGCTAAGATTCCACATGCCTCTTGACCAAAAAATGAAACAGAAGCAATATTGTAATGAATGCAATAAAGACTTTAAAAATGGTTCACATCAAAAAAAAAATATATTAAGAGGAGGAGGAAGTAAGGAATCCTGTATTGCCCTGACAGTAAGGCACAGCAGAAAATATAGTTCTGTCCCTAAGGTGCTTTGAGAAGAGCCTGGAGTACTCAAGTTGATATCAAGGACTGTTTGTTGGGGCATCTAGTGTAGGGCTGACAAGTGATATCAAGTTATATGGACTGTTTACCTATTTCCCAACATTATTTAAATCTCTGGGTTTTCTCCCAGGGCATCTTTAGCCACCTCAATAGTCTCTTCACATAGGTTTCTGAGCCCTGGGAATTTCCTCAGAATGGTACTTTTGAGACTACAGTTTCCTTCCTACTTATGCATTTCTATAGAAAGGGGATTGAACATTAAGTGTTTGACATTTTAGTGAATGACCTTTTGTGGAAAAGGGTGGTGGTTTCTTCTTATACTCAAGGCAACTGACATTTCAAAAAATAAGGAGGCTGTTTTTCCTCAGATAGTCATATTTCTGCTGCTTGTTGAAAAGAAGGGCATTGGACAGAATATCATTATTCTTTCAAACTGATATGCTGTATCTAAATACCACTTACTTGGGGAGTTAGTCTTTTATGTTCCCCTCATCTGTTAAGTCAGATAATAAGGCACACGTGGCAGGGTTGTTTTGAAGATTAGAGATTAAATAAGGGAAAAGTACTTAAGATGGCACTGCAACAGTTACTACAGCATTGTTTCTGGTCTCCACATTAGGAGAGAAAGCAATAAGCTCAGTGTCTGGTGCTGCCTGCTCTCACCTAACAGGGCCCCAGTTGACATGGTCTCTCAGTTCTCAGAGTGACTCTGAGGCCAGGGCAGCTTCCTAAGACAACTCCCTGTTTCGTTTCTTTGTAATAAACTTGAACCAGAATGTTTCTTCCCTGTTACTGCTATAAAATAATCACCTCCTTGGAACTTGACACATAGTAGTATGTGTTTACTTTCCAAGTCAGGGGGCTGTCAACTTGTGAGTAGTAATTGCTTTTTGTTTAATCTCCCCAAAGCCTTGAGCTCTTTGGTCCCTGATTGATTGAGTAGGGGTCCGGGCACGTGTGCTGCTGCTTACCATTGTTGACCCTTCACTCAACAGTGAATATGGCCAACTCATGGCCACTGCTTTGAGGCATTTTACCATCTGCAACTTTCAAGGTACAGCAAACACCTGTGGCTTAATACTCTCATGGCACTGTAGACCCTAGGTTTTTATGGATTTAGAGTTTGTCATTTTTGTTACTTCCCAAGGATCTTAAGGTGTGTGTTCTCTGGTTACTTGTCATTTCGCTCAATCAAGACTTGGCCTGCTCTGTGGTGCTGGGCCACTAGTGCAAGTGGGCAAGTGTGGTGTGCAGCTTGGCATCCATGTTGCCTTCTGCTTGCAGTAATCCTTACAAAGTGCCATAACAATATCTGTGAATTTGGAGATGTGCAAAGATCTCAGGGTGTGTTCCTTTAGAATGTCAAGGATCTACCATGTTTTTTAAAATTTCATTTTATATTGGGAATTCCTGGGTGACCCAGTAGTCAGGACTTCACACTTTTGCTGCCAGGGGCCCAGGTTCAGTCCTTCAGTTCAGTTCAGTCGCTCGGTCATGTCCGACTCTTTGCGACCCCATGAATCGCAGCACGCCAGGCCTCCCTGTTCATCACCATCTCTCAGAGTTCACTCAGACTCACGTCCATCAAGTCCGTGATGCCATCCAGCCATCTCATCCTCTGTTGTCCCCTTCTCCTCCTGCCCCCAATCCCTCCCAGCATCAGAATCTTTTCCAATGAGTCAACTCTTCGCATGAGGTGGCCAAAGTACTGGAGTTTCAGCTTTAGCATCATCCCCTCCAAGGAAATCCCAGGGCTGATTTCACAGCACGCCAGGCCTCCCTGTCCATCACCAACTCCCGGAGTTCACCTAAACTCATGTGCATCAAGTTGGTGATGCCATCCAGCCATCTTATCCTCTGTTGTCCCCTTCTCCTCCTGCCCCCAATCCCTCCCAGTAGCAGAGTCTTTTCTGATGAGTCAACTCTTTGCATGAGGTGGCCAAAGTACTGGAGTTTCAGTTTTAGAATAATTCCTTCCAATGAACACCCAGGGCTGATTTCCTTCAGAATGGACTGGTTGGATCTCCTTCCAGTCCAAGGGACTCTCAGAGTCTTCTCCAACACCACAGCTCAAAAGCATCAATTCTTCAGCGCTCAACTTTCTTCACAGTCCGACTCTCATATCCATACATGACCACAGGAAAAACCATAGCCTTGACTAGACGGACCTTAGTCGACAAAGTAATGTCTCTGCTTTTCAATATGTTATCTAGGTTGGTCATAACTTTTCTTCCAAGGAGTAAGCATCTTTTAATTTCATGGCTACAGTCACCATCTGCAGTGATTTTGGAGCCCCCCAAAATAAAGTCTGACACTGTTTCCACTGTTTCCCCATCTATTTCCCATGAAGTGATGGGACCAGATGCCATGATCTTCGTCTTCTGAATGTTGAGCTTTAAGCCAACTTTTTCACCCTTCTCTTTCACTTTCATCAAGAGGCTTCTTTAGTTCTTCTTCACTTTCTGCCATAAGAGTGGTGTCATCTGCATATCTGAGGTTATTGATATTTCTCCCAGCAACCTTGATTCCAGCTTGTGTTTCTTCCAGCCCAGCATTTCTCATGATGTACTCTGCATAGAAGTTAAATAAGCAGAGTGACAATATACAGCCTTGACGTACTCCTTTTCCTATTTGAAACCAGTCTGTTGTTCCATGTGCACTTCTAACTGTTGCTTCCTGGCCTGCATACAGATTGACCTTCTTAATAGCTGGGGAGTGTGGGGCACCAGAGTTGAAGATGACTTGGTCCCACAGCCATTTTAAGAGTACAAATCTGTCTATACCACTTTGCCTCCCCCATGTCACAATGCAAAGGACCCAGGAGTCTTAGGTAACTCTTCATCCTCTTTTTTCAGTAGATTACACTGTTCTGAATGTGTTATCATGTCCAAAATGATATAAAATTCCCTCAAACTACAGTTTGTTTGCATTCTAATTATAATATATAGCCTGAGACTCAAAACCATTTTCCCTAAAATAAAGGAACTCAATATTCTTAGCATAGCAGAACACTGATTGCCATATTTATTGATACTTCCTACAGTTAAGCATACTAGAGATGAAGTGTGGAGCTCACTTTTGGTTCCAAGCCACTAATTAGAGGACAGTGTTGAGAAATGATTTTATAATATAAAACATGAACACAAAAATATTGATGAATATTTCTGCTTTAAATCAAGTCATAATAAGTTATGTGCAATTACGTGCAATTATAAGTCAGATGATCTATGCCCCCATATCCAGGGCTATGCCCAGTTTGGAGCCACCTGTAATGTAGAACTTAACTCAAGGGCAAATTTAACTGTCTAAATATAAGAAGTGAGGCAGGCAGCAAAAGACCAAGAGATCTCAGCTGCCCCCTAGTTGGGTTAGTGGTCTTGCTATATTCATGGTGGCTACTTCAAGATCTGTGTTAACCTCAAAACTCAAAATCCATGCAGGAAGCTAAATGGGTCCATCCCCATTAAGAATGTGGACTTCAGGTATCAGGGTGGGTTTTTTGCCTTTTTCTTTTCTTTTTGCTCTGAGGAGGTTTTTGCCTCTGCACTCACAAAGGCCTCAGGCTTATGTTCTCAGAGAACCACAAAGAAGCAAAATCCATTAGACAATGTTTATGCCTTGAGGAGTTCTAGTCTAAATGATCACTTCTACCTTATTTGAAATGATGCCATGCTTTTAAAATTCTGATTCTACATGGATCTGGGAGAGGGGGTGGCCAAGGTCAGGGTGGTTATGAGAAAGATATTAGAGATTCTGTATAGTTGGAAAAAACCAATAGAACAACAAAAGATGGCATAGGAGAATAACTAAGACAAATATGAATAATCTCTAATTAGCAAAAAAAATATTTTTGAAACATTGCAAGTAGGTCAGAATGATGAAAAGGAGCACCTACATTCCCCTAAGGATATCAAACCCAAGAAATGGTTGACTGCCTTATTGTGGAGATCTGGCTCCCTCCCATCCATATACCCCTCAGGTTCACCCAGGCCATGCTGTTTCTCAATTTGCTGGAACAAGACATTTCTTCAGACCAGAGGGGCAATGCTTAAAATTCAGATTGGATGCAATCTCATGTAGTGTTTCATTCACCTTCCCTGCCCACTAAGAAATTAATATCACTGTTTTCCCAAAGGCCTCTATCAAACTTAGATACTACCATGTCTATTTATCTTAGGCCCTGCAGAAAAGTTAGAGATGGGCAAAAATATTTTAAATGTGATCGTTGTGTTCCTGAGAAAACCACTTCACTTCCCCAAACCATGCCTACATCAGTTCAGTTCAGTCACTCAGTCATGTCTGACTCTTTGCAACCCCATGGACTGCAGGATGCCAGGCCCCCCTGTCCATCCCCAACACCCAGAGCTTGCTCAGACTCATGTCCATTGAGTTGGTGATGCCATCCAACCATCTCATTCTCTGTTGTGCCCTTCTCCTCCTGCCTTCAATCTTTCCCAGCATCAGGGGCTTTTCCAATGTCTACATAGATATAAAATAATACAAATATTTTGTATCCTGGGATAGTATGGTCCCTGTGAGGAACCAGGTATGACACATGATCTATTAGGCTGGAGCCAGGGTATGGGAGTGGACCGAGAAATGTCAGGCTGTGGAAACCCATTGTGAAAGAGCCAGAATGTTCTGGGATTGAATCAGAAAGACAACATGCTCAAAAGATTGCCTTGTGGCACCCAGCTAGAAAGGAAATAAGATGTAACCCAGAAGAGGACCCAATAGATCAGAGGCTAAAGAAAGCAAATGAACCTAGACCTCAGAATCCAAGTGGAGACTTAGAAGAAAAGGGGAAGCAAAGAGGGGTACGCAGGAGATCTGATCTGTATGAGGTGGAGCTGGGTGGGAGATGTGGTTTGAAGAAGATTGAAGCTCAAGGATCCCAAGATGCCAAAGAAAGGTTATTGTGGGAACATACTCTATGGATGGGGGAGGGAGGGTGTGCTTCCCTGGTTGCGTAGAAGATAAAGAATCTGCCTGCAATGCAGAACACCCTGCTTTCAGTCCCTGGGGTGGGAAGATCCCCTGGAGAAGGAAATACCAACCCACTCCAGTATTCTTGCCTGGAGAATTCCACGGACAGAGGAGCCTGGCGAGCAACAGTCCATAGAGTCAGATGCAGCTGAGTGACTCAGGTAGATGGGTATCTATGAGAAGTCACTCTGTAAAGAGTAAAACTCTAGTCAACTGTAATGGTAGACTATGCCACTTGGTGTTCTGCGTTCCTATCTAGGGAAGGATTATACTACTCAGCCTATTAAATTCAGATGTGGCCGTGATATTTGCTTTGCCCAATGAACCTGAAGCCACTTGGCAGAGGTCTTAAGAACTAGCACATACAAGCCGTACACTCTTTCCTTTCTCCCTTCATATCTGGTAGAGGCCGGCCCCGCTGTTTGAATCTTGGGATGAGGGTAATAATGACATCGGAGTGGAATCCCCACATGACCCTTAATGAATGTGTAGCAAGAAAAAAAGGTTTTCTTATTTTTTTCCACTGAAGTTCTTTTTTTTTCAAAATCACAGAATGATCTAGCTGCTTTTGACTGATACGAATGAAGATTACTGGTTGGAAGGCAGTAATTAATGGTTATGCCTCATTGGACTTATTTTAATATGACAGGCAAAGTACTACAGTGATGCTGCAAGAGAAAATAACTAGGAAAAATACCACTACAATGTTTATTTAGGACGATCTGTAACAAAGAGTGAAGTCTGTGGATAAATTATTACCTCTGCTAATATTATAGCCAGTCAAGTGAAAAATACATTAATAAGAGACTCAGCTTTCTTTATTCTCAAGTACCTTACAGTCTAATCAGAAAGCCTTAACAAATTCATAGTCACACACACACATACGTTTTGGTAGATAAAAACTTGTAAAGGGGTTCAAGTCTTGCCACTGTAAGAGTCAAAAGTCAAGGAGACCAAAGGTACAAGCTTGCTGAATTGTTATTGTAATTGTGTTGTTATTCTAATTATCATCATCATAATTTTACTGTTATTATGTGGCATTAGATACTAAGATGATAAAAAGAGTAGTTGATGAGTTGAAAATATAAATTCCATTATTATTTGTCCTATTTAGTATCCTGAGCCAGGTAGCCTTTGAATGGACAATACTTGAAGGAAGAAAGGTAATTTATTATTTTCAATAAATAGATGGCTTAGGAATAGGAAACGTGGTGGTTTTGTAGTGATGAGACTACAGAAAGAGAAAGCACTGAAAAAAAGATGCAAGTGACTATAATCAGGCAGCCACACAAAACATGGACCCCATCCCTAGAGGGGAATGAAGACAGGAAACTCAGGAGCCGGCGAGGGCTCGTCTTGGATCATAGAGGCTAATCCTTAAAGGCTGGACCAGGGAAGGGGTCTCTGTTAATGACGAATGTCCCATTCTGCCCCCCTGACTTGGCCTACAAATGTGGGCATGTGCAGGGAACCATGAAGAGATTTTTCTTCATCCTTTTTGCATTTGCAAACACAGCTTTTCTTGGCTTACACATTAGTAATTCATAGTCCACTGAATATTGTATTGGCATTTGACCCAAACCCCTAACCATATTTGTGATATGCAACACTGATTATGGGGCTATTGGGAACACGAAATGTTCATTTTTCTCAATTGACCCCACATCTACTTCTGAATTAAGAAAAATGTTGAGAACAAAACCAGGCCCCTTACTGAAACTGATGCCGAAGGGCATTCTCATGAGGACAAAAGTGAATGGAGGTGAGACCGGACTGATATCTGCTCTGTCTCGATCACTCTAAAGTGTTCTTGAGCATATCAAATGAAGAGCCGACTTCTTCAAAAGCTCTCTGAAAACTGTTACTGAACTGTACTCAGTCCCTGTTAAATTACTAAGCGGTATTTTCACTTCTGTGGTAGTAATGTACACTGAATAAACTTAAGTATATGCTGTTGCTTTTGTTTATGTACAATTGCTGTAAAATAAAGTTTATAAAATACCTAGTTTTTGTTTTTACATTAAATATGTTATCTAGTGTTTCAGCCAAACGACCATTTAAAAAATGATTTTATCCTTCAAAACTTGAGAACAAGTACGTCAAGCCTTTCCTAGCAATGGGAAAATTCATCGAATACATAATAAATTTTTTTATGTGTCTGCTACCACTAATAACATATAACCTATTGTACTTCATAGCTTTCTTCAAGTGTTCTAAAGTTAATGGGAAATAAATGTATACACATAAATGGATAAATAATTAAACAGAAGTTAGAAATATAAGTGAATAGATAACACACATAAAATACAGGTTGTAAGAGTGATATGGGAAAACCAGGGCAATAGTTTAGATTTTAGGGCACTGCATGTGATTACAAGAAACCAGATTTTAAGCGTACACAAGATGTTTGAGGAAGACAGAGAAGGATCTGTTTACTTGCATGCAGAATGGACCACAACCCTTGAGGGGTGATTCTGGGAGTATGATAATTCTCTGTTTTCAAAGAATTATCTAGCCATTCACTGATGGTCCTCAGGATGATCCTGTAAAGAGACTCAAGGGGTTTCAGGCAGGGTTTTTATTTACTTCTTAATATTTGGCTCATACTACACTGACCGTCTTTGCAAAGTGAAATTGCAAATAGTCAAATTACTTAGAAAGAAAGGCTTATACTGAGAAGTAGCTACTCTATGCAGTACTCATCTCTCATGGCTAACCTCAGGGAGAATGAAATTTTAACAGTTCCTCCTTTTAGTTCTCTTGATATTTTCTTATTAACAAACTGACCCACTCTTCCCTGTTTGGTCAACGTTGATGCCTGTGCTGTTCCTTCCATCAAAGGGATGACCTCACTCAGTCCCCGCCACCACCCATCTTGATAGTTACATCAGGATTCTGGCCTACCAGTGAGTTACCTCTACAATCTTGGAAGGCAGTGGGGTCACTCATTTGTCTGCAGGCCTTCCACTTATTTGTAGCCCCTTTTTTCTTTTCAACCCTAGTCTTCCCTGGCACACAGTCACCCCTTACAAAGCTGCAGCCTCCTGTGTATGTTTCCAAAGCTCAGCATCACCAGTCAATGCTCCTCCGTCCACACCCCTCTCTCAGAAATAGTTTCTCTCTACCTCTTGTTCCACTATCTTGTCTTTATCACCATGGGCTTCTATTCCTGTCACTGTTTACTGCCACTTTAGCAAGAGGTAAGAAGGGGAAGAGGAGGAGGCAATGGCACCCCACTCCAGTGCTCTTGCCTGGAAAATCCCATGGATGGAGGAGCCTGGTGGGCTGCAGTCCATGGGGTCACTATGAGTCAGACACGACTGAGAGACTTCACTTTCACTTTTCCCTTTCACTCACTGGAGAAGGAAATGGCAACCCACTCCAGTATTCTTGCCTGCAGAATCCCAGGGGCGGGGGAGCCTGGTAGGCTGCCGTCTATGGGGTCGCACAGAGTCAGACAAAACTGAAGCTACTTAGCAGTAGCAGCAAGAAGGGGAGGAAGAGGGGAAGAAAAAACAACAAAAAAAGAGGAGATGCATGTGTTCTGAATGGGCATTTCAGTTAGAGTTTTTCAAAGCAGGCTGTATTTTCTAATGATTGGTTCAGGCATTAAATCCATGTTTTCAAAGAGGTACATGATACCCTAAACTTTAAGCTTAAGGTTCTTTCCTCATAGAGTTAAAATGCCTAATATGGCCAAATATTCACCGAGAGGAAAAAATTTAACTATATTACTTTCTAAGTGTAGACCTTAGACACTCTACCTCATTAATCATATTGGTTTCTTATTTGAAATATAGATTCTTGGCCTGATTTAATTAAATAATCTGGGCCAGGGCCAACCCCTTAAATCTGCAAGCTTAACAAGCTTTGTGATAAAATGTGATATTAATGCTATTTTATCTATAAATTAAATGGATATAATTTAATATTAATAACAGAAACACAGGTGATTTATAACATTTAAGTACTTGCTATACATAAACATGGGAGAAGAAAATGGCAACTCATTCCAGTATTCTTGCCTGGAGAATCCCAGGGACTGAGGAGCCTGGTGGGCTGCCATCTATAGGGTCACACAGAGTCGCACACGACTGAAGTGACTTAGCAACAGCAGCAGCACACATAAACATTTCATATATATTATTTAAAGGGAAAATTTTAGATGGCAGGCCTCTTACAAACTTTGGGTGTAGAATCAAAAGAGAAATATATACCCTTAATATTTGCCTTTTAAAATAATACACTATGTGACTAGAACTTCTGACTGATCTCATTGACATGATTGTAAACTTAAACATTTTTTTTAATCAGCAACTAATTATGTTACTCATAAAATGCAGTGTTGAATCAGCTGAAGTTTGTATTCAGTGATCACACATCATAACTGCTATTTATTACTATTTCTTCAGCCTTCTTTCAGTAACTTCTACAACTTTAAATATCAGGAACCGAGATTGGTTTTTCACTATATTTTTAACAAGGATTTTTTAACTGCTTCATATGATTTTTCTCTCCTCTGAGTGTTTTCAAATTGATTTTTCAGTGGCAAGATTTTTACTTCCAGAAATTTGTCAGGTATTAAAGTCAGGCTAAAAGGTCGATAATTCTCAGATATATTCTATTTCATCTTATAAATCATCTTAATGTTCTAAGCTGCTTAATCCTCGAGTTTTCCATGTATCTTCTCTTCTACAGTGCAGCTGCTGAACAGAAAGAAAGAACCCTGCTTAAATGACAGCATAAAAATTTAGAGGGATGGTTTGTCTAAGACTCTAATTGGTACTTTATATGACATTTTAAAGGCATTAAGTATTTCAAAGTCATTAAGCCAATGGTTATTATTGTACAAGCCATTTTAAAAGAATAAATTTACCCACCAGGATGTTAACTGCTCAGTATGAATTTCCTTTGAGCAGTGAATAAGCCATAGTGATGTTCTTCTATTTTCATGCTGTAATTAGAATAACTAAAATTTTGCAAATATTATCTCTAGATAGAATTAATATGATCTGTTTTTGAAGCTGTTCCTTTTTAGGACTGGACATCAGCTTTTTTATGGGCATGATGCATTTCATTCCTATATGCTTTACTGTTTTTGATTTAGGAAGAAATAAACTCGATAATTTTTAGGGCAATCTGTAATCCTGACAAGTATGAAATTCTATTAGTGTTTTCTTTCTTTCAGATATAATTCCACTGAGTCACACACTGTTTGTCTCTCATTTTCATTTTTATATTTCTCTGTGTTCCAGCTTCATCGACTACTAATTGAGCATTCACCATACAACAGATGTGATGGTACAGAAATGCATTCAAGAAAAGATTAAACCAGGAGGCTGCCAATTTGCAGTTGGACTTTAACCTGCTTGCTTTTTAATAATGCTTGAGTATAGATCCTTATTTATAGGCTTGGTATAAATATTACTAAATCTTTCCAACTATTCCCTTGAGCTTTGAATGTTCACTGACCTGTGAAGATAGCCAAGTGGATAAATAAGCTTATACTTAGACCTGGCAAATCAGAGGGCTATTAGAGCTCATTTTGATTTTTTTTAACTTTATGTTACATGATGCATTGATTTTTTTAAACAAAGAAGACATTTTAAAAAGACACACTTACACTGACTTTCAATTCTCTTTTAATGAATTGAAAGTGGTAGAGTCATTCGTGTATATCCCAGCCTGTTTTCACATCCTCAATTTCACATTTGCTGGTAGTCACATAAGTTACACTTGGCTTTAGCCTTGGAAGGCTAAAGAGAACCTCTGAAGGCAGAAGTTAACAAAGGACAGGGGCTCTAAGAGCTGTCGTGTCCATTCTTGCCACCTCATCCATCTTACTCTGTGTATTCTTTTCCCCATTCCTTCCTTGAAAAGAGTGGTCAGCTATGTCCAATGTCGTCACAAAGAACAAGAAAGATTAATGCTAAAGAGTTGGGGTTTTTTTTTTTTTTTTTGGTTTAGGCAATTAAAAGCTACAAAAGACCTTGTGAAATCAGGTCCTGTAAGAACATGATTCAGATGCCTGCTGGGTGAGTGCGAAGGGAAGGGGAGGAAGTAGGGAATAGGCGAGGTGGGCTTCTCTGAAGCATAGCAACCATGGCTGGAAGGTAAGCTTCTAGGGTTCTTACTAGGAAGCCTCCTAGACTTGTGCAGTACACAACCTGAAGAAACTCGAGCAGGGACGTAGTACCTATAGTTTTTATTCTGAGCACATTTAACACAGAACATATCTGATTCACAGTGAATGAACTTAATGGTTCTTGAATAGCGTCAAAAAAAATTTACCTAAAAGAAGGAAGAAAAGATTTTTTTAACGGTTAATCTAATGATAAAAATGAAAAGAAAATCATGTTTCTATTTTGAAAATTATACCAAGAATCAATTCAATTTGATTTTGAGAATTAGGTAGAGTCAGAAAGAAACAATGATAATTAATAATAGTACAGTCTTGTGTTGACATAAAGCTTGGCAGCTCATGATCTTTTCCTCATATTCATTGCCTACTTCTTTATGGAAAAGTGCAGTGTAAGAGGGCTTCCCTGTATAAGAAATTTAGGAAAGAACTGTAACCTAAGGAACAGTAAAAGTGAGATGAAATTAGTAGGTAGGAAAAGTTCTTAAAATAGATTTCGAACAACACTAACTCAGGGTATCATGTGCTAAAAAGACTGAGTTGACATTCAGGAATAACCCCGGGATCAGAGAAGCATTGTGTATATAACTTATGAAATCATCCTATTTCACCAAATTTCATGTTAGCCTGAAACATGGAACATCTCTGTGTCGACTTACATATTCCTGTTTAAAGCTGGACTAGAAATCAGAAATTTGGGGAGGAATTCAAACAACTATAAAGATTATCAAAAACAAAAGGACTGGAACCTCCTATGAAATGTTCAAAGAGATAAACTTTTTGTAAGTCCTTCTTCACTATTTCAGCTCCTGATGACTGTCATAATGTAACTGCAGGGGAGAAGGGCTGATGCTGATCATTCCAATGATAATTATCTTATAAAAGAAATATCCAAACTTGGCCTGAAGATCTTTGTAGCAGCAGTCTTCATCAAATGTTCTCTGGCTTACCTAGTTCAGCTTCCTTTGTGGAAGAGCATTCTAACAGAAGCTTGCAGTGGTTAATGACCACAGAGGGCACAGAAGAGACAAATGTGCTGACTCACTGAGACGAAGTAAACGATGGAGGAGTTAGAGTAAACAGAGGTTGTCAGAGGGGGCTTTGGAATCTACTTCTCTGGAGAGTTTTAAAAATAGGCCGGGCACTCATCTCCCCGGGATGGGCTCAGGCTGCATAGTAGCTAGAGGACAGCCACAGCCCTCTCGTGTTCCCTGCCACCTCCACTGTCTATAGATGACAACAGTATCTGAGGGGCCTCTGGGCAGGGAACTGGTGGTAACCTGGCTCGTTTCTAACTAGAGTCCTTTTTTACCCCATGGAATGATAAGTATATAAGTGAGGGTGGGGTCAGATTGTTCCCTGAACCACACTCTGTTAGCATTACCGAGCAGGGTGCTCCGTCCATCAGCATCGTCGGCTGAAAAGCATGGATACCAGTTAGTATTGAATGACAGTGCTCTGTTGGATTTTATTTGTTCCATTGTTTTGTGTGTCTTTGTGTATGTGTATGAGAGAGAGAAAAAATATAGTAAGTTACACTAATTGGAAAGGAAATTCAGTTAAAAAGTCTAGAAAAC
Organism: Madoqua kirkii; assembly: GCA_006408675.1. Classification (NCBI taxonomy): domain Eukaryota; kingdom Metazoa; phylum Chordata; class Mammalia; order Artiodactyla; family Bovidae; genus Madoqua; species Madoqua kirkii. Next base: position 24,319 of record SJYC01138828.1, read on the forward strand.
ATCCGGGGAAAATACCTTCATGTTCGCGTGAAGCATTTGATTCTGACGTTAGACTCCAACCCTTAGTATTTGAATTTCCTTGGATCTGAGGCTTATCCAGGATTGTTGCCTCTTGCTAGCAGGTGGGGGGTTTCCTCTTAGAGACTGAACTCCATTCTAGTCCCCTAGAGCTACTGGGTCATGGAGCCAAAGAGACAGCAGAGCTGACAGGCACAGGGAGAGTTAGCTTTAAATACCTTGCACCCCATTATTTGGTGGGTGGGTGTTGTTGCTAATTGTTCTTCCATTTCAACAAAGAAAGTGGTGAGTTTAAATGTTCAAAGAGATAAACTTTTTGTAAGTCCTTCTTCACTATTTCAGCTCCTGATGACTGTCATAATGTAACTGCAGGGGAGAAGGGCTGATGCTGATCATTCCAATGATAATTATCTTATAAAAGAAATATCCAAACTTGGCCTGAAGATCTTTGTAGCAGCAGATCTTCATCAAATGTTCTCTGGCTTACCTAGTTCAGCTTCCTTTGTGGAAGAGCATTCTAACAGAAGCTTGCAGTGGTTAATGACCACAGAGGGCACAGAAGAGACAAATGTGCTGACTCACTGAGACGAAGTAAACGATGGAGGAGTTAGAGTAAACAGAGGTTGTCAGAGGGGGCTTTGGAATCTACTTCTCTGGAGAGTTTTAAAAATAGGCCGGGCACTCATCTCCCCGGGATGGGCTCAGGCTGCATAGTAGCTAGAGGACAGCCACAGCCCTCTCGTGTTCCCTGCCACCTCCACTGTCTATAGATGACAACAGAATCTGAGGGGCCTCTGGGCAGGGAACTGGTGGTAACCTGGCTCGTTTCTAACTAGAGTCCTTTTTTACCCCATGGAATGATAAGTATATAAGTGAGGGTGGGGTCAGATTGTTCCCTGAACCACACTCTGTTAGCATTACCGAGCAGGGTGCTCCGTCCATCAGCATCGTCGGCTGAAAAGCATGGATACCAGTTAGTATTGAATGACAGTGCTCTGTTGGATTTTATTTGTTCCATTGTTTTGTGTGTCTTTGTGTATGTGTATGAGAGAGAGAAAAAATATAGTAAGTTACACTAATTGGAAAGGAAATTCAGTTAAAAAGTCTAGAAAACATCCGGGGAAAATACCTTCATGTTCGCGTGAAGCATTTGATTCTGACGTTAGACTCCAACCCTTAGTATTTGAATTTCCTTGGATCTGAGGCTTATCCAGGATTGTTGCCTCTTGCTAGCAGGTGGGGGGTTTCCTCTTAGAGACTGAACTCCATTCTAGTCCCCTAGAGCTACTGGGTCATGGAGCCAAAGAGACAGCAGAGCTGACAGGCACAGGGAGAGTTAGCTTTAAATACCTTGCACCCCATTATTTGGTGGGTGGGTGTTGTTGCTAATTGTTCTTCCATTTCAACAAAGAAAGTGGTGAGTTACAAAAAATCAAGGATGTTCCATCTTAAGGATTAGGCTGAATGCCTTCAAGAGAAGCACATTTTCTTTTTTTAAGATGAATTTTATCCTATAATATTTTTCCAATTTATTTAGGTACTTTGTCCAAGGAAAATTGTATAAGTGTTATGCCATGTAACCAGAATGTTTAGAATTAGTACAACTTTTTCTCAGCGAAGGTCTATCTTTATTCACCAAGTGGGCCAGATGGCTTGTGTGGGGTCGGGTACCTGCCAAGGTCACAATCATGCAGGCTGCCCAGAGGAGAGTGGACCTGGCAACCCACCACCTAGTAAATTTACAAACAGGTGGTGAAACTAGGATTTTCTTTTTTACTTGTTCTTTCCTCAATGCCTCCTATAATCGTTGCTTTTCTAAAAGGTCAACTTTGTGTTTTTTTGGTTTTAGGAAAAAGCATCTTTCCTTCATCTCCTAAATGCTAAGTTGATGCCCTTCCCTAGAAGTCTTTCCATTAATTAAGTTGGCCTGAAGGTCATAAACCGTGATCGATATGGAGGCTGGTTGCTGCAAGGTGCTAATTGACATCCCCAAAGAGGAATAGTGTCAACAATCAATAGAGAAGAGCAGGACCCTGGTAGATTTATGGCTTTGATTTTTGAAAACGTATGGGAATGCCCTGTGATGTTTTCTCCCGTACTCCTTTTGAATGTTAATGCTTTCTTGAAGATGATTTCAGACACACTGCTAGGATACTGCCTCTACTCACGGAAGCAGAATTCTCTGAAGAGTTGCTGAGGCAGAACCGAAATCATGGCTCGCCTCAGAGAAGCAGCTGTATTGGCCGCTAATGATGCCTCACACAGAAAGACGATGCTCCTTTAACTCGGGGTTTTAATGGGAAGTTTCTAAGCCTGAAACAACAGCTCTAGCTCTGGGGTGTGCCATCAGCTGCTTGCAGCTACCACTGCTACTGCTTTCTTACAGCCTGGTCGGGAAGAATGGAAACTAAGGAGGCTTGTAACTACCTGTAACTGTTCCACCAGGAAATGGATCAAGTGTTTGTTCAGCCAGATCCAGGTATTTGACCAAAATCTGTGTCTATGGTGGGCTAATTAAATGCTTTCCTCTAACTTTAAATATATGCATGAGCCAGGATCGCATGGATGCCTTTTGGATCCAAGTTCTGAATTTAGAGCTAGCTGTCAGATAAGGTCTAATTAAACAGTTGCTAGGTAAAGTTAATGCACGGGGGTGAAATGTAATGAGCCTGTATTTTTAAAGCATGCTTAAGTTTATAATGCTACAGATACTGGATAAGAGAATATTAAAACAGGCTTTTTTCTTTGCTAGGCTGCAGTAAATTATTCTTGAAAGCTCTTTGCCCATTACATTATTTTCTATTCGCCTAAAACATCCAACCTTCCAAAATGTAACAGGGATGTTCTAATTTGGTTACAAAGGATCATGACCCAAACAACTCATAATGATAGTACTGACTGTCCCTGTTGTCCCTGGGCAGTGTGAAGCCCTAGGCTTTTGAGGTATCCGCAAACACTCTCTTTCACTAGGAAACACACAAGGAAAGAGAAGGAAAACTGAGTTGAACAGTAAGGTTATTATTTGGACTTTAAAGTTCCAGTTTGCTCGTGATGCCTTTTGATACCCCCGTTTACTGACTGGGCACTCACAGGCTATTTTTCTGATGTTCTTAGCAAGGCTGCAGTCTTGCCCTGCAGTCCCTTTAAAACTCGTAAAGCAGATGTTAGGAGGAAGATGAAAATAGGGAGGAAGTAAAGCTGAGGTCAGGGCTCAGGCTGAAGATAAAGGTCCCCTGCTGACCAGCATGGTGAACTGGCTACAACAAGGTTCACTCCCCAAACCAAGCAGCAGATGTGTCTGCAGGCTGACTTTGCAGAGATGAGCAGAGGAAGCCGACCTCCTGTGCAGCAGCGAGGTGTAGCAACAGTTCTGAAACTGCCTGTTGACATTTGTAGCTGACCACATTCGCTTGTCTTTAAAATTGTTGTCTATGGGCTTTCTACTGGCCATGTGTCTAATTTTCGAGTGTATAAATTAACCATCCTGTGAATTTGGAATCATCAGGGCTATTGTATCAGAATAGGAGCGGTGTTGAAAAAGAGGAACATGGAAGTTGCCATGCATTTCTGTGAGCCAGAAAAATGGGGAGAGGGTGGTTAAAATGCCTGAAGTACTTAGAGGCAGGAAATCTCTACCTCGAGGTCTTGGCTGGTCACCAAAAAGGCCATGTATTCTGTGAATTTATAAGAACATTTTGCATCTTTGCATGTATATCCTGGAATGCAAGTTGCTCTTCACTGGATTCATACACAAAATTTCTACGAGAAATGAGGTAGCTTTGGTGGTGGGCTCACAGTTGTGGAGGGAGATGTGTAATAGGGTTGACCAGGATGTTTACACATTGAGGGTGGGTGGGATGGACGATATACCTCCAGACACTCCAGCTATACAGACAGCAATGCATTCGAGGCTTCCTTAAGCTCAAAAAAGTAGAGAGTGATTCTATTCTGCCTCAGTTTCAGGATATATTATTTATTCCATATTTACAAGACATGTTCACATTTCAACAGTCAAGCTTCAGCACTATTACAGGATAACGCAGCACTTTGAGGAAGTTTGTCCCTGTCAGGTGCTGCAAATTCAGTCCTGCCTACCTAGCCAACTCCCTCCCTATTTCATAGTCTATGGATTGGTCTCACTAGGCTGCTAGATAAATATAAACAAGGTACACAGGACATCTTTGTGGGACAAGGTGTCCTGTCCATCACATGTGAGTGTAAACTGGACAAGCCTGTGAGTATTCTTGCTCGATGGATGAACTGTTTTACATTGGCTTTTGAAAACACATCAAGTCACATAACTAGGTTTGTGGCCTACAAGGTTTAAAAATTAGGTACAGCAACTGTATGGTTTTGGAGTAAAATACAGACTGCATTGTTTCACAGCACCTTGCAGGGCATTAGCAGTTGAAAGATGACCTTCTACTCATTCCCCTTTGAAGGGGGCTACTCTTGAGTTTTTGATTTGGGGTGGTTTATTTAACAATCTCCATTCCTGCATGGGAAATGAGCAATAAATCTCATTTTGCACAACAGTGAGACAAAGAGAAAACATTCATTCCTCATCACCTGGTTTCTGAACAGTTCACAATGTGCCAGGCAGGACTATACACACACTGCATCTACTGCAGCTGCTATTGCAACCCATTGCGAGAGGGACGACCACAAAAGTGAGACAAAGTGAAATCGAAAGCCTGTGTGTGGTTTCCCAGACAAGGGGCCAAATGCAATGAATGAATTCTGTGGCTGTCATTTGAAACGTCAGAAATACATCATTACTTTAAGATAGTTCTCTCTAGACAAAATATCTTTTCTTACTGTGAAATTTTATAATGAGATGAACAGTCCAAAGACTCCAAGCTTGAGAAGGATATGTGTTGACATTGATAGTTCTCATGTAAGACAATACGATTCAGGATATTTTAAATGGCTACCCTTCCCCATCAAAAAGCAATCTAGGTAAGAAAGGATTGACCCCTTAAACGGAAGAGAGAGTGCTTAATTCCAGCTGATTTCTATATTTCAGACCCTACCCATCAGCAGTGAAGCCAAAGAAAATGTAAAAAAAACCCAAACAACTGCTTCTTAAATCATGAGCTCTGTGACTATTAAAATGTCATTGTGACTCAGACTATTTGTGATTCTTTGAAACAAGATCTATTTCAACCACAATGGTCTGACATCCCAGTTAGGGTGGATGATATGTTCTTTTCTTCACCCCTTCTCTGTACCACCCAGCACCTCCAAGCTTGAATTCAGTTCCCTGAACTCTAAGGAGCCAGAGGTCTATTTCAACCTCTGTTTAGAGAGGCAATGATCCCAGAGCAGCAAGGAATTACTCAAGGAGCCTGTTGTTTAAAAAGGGGACGGTGAGGAGCACAGTGGACATACATCCTGTAATAGGTGCAGCTGCAGAGTGCAGGTGAAATGTTCCCAGGGACAGAGCGCAGGAAGCGTCGGTGCCTTGGGTGAAGGGAGGACCAAGGACCTGCTGGGGAGGAGGACTTTGGCATGGACCGGGGGAGGGGGGAGGGAGAGAAAGCCGCAGGTGGGAAGAGGGCGAGGAGGAGAGCATCTGGCGGACAGCATCATGACTTAAAGCTCAGAGGTGGGAAACCTGGAGGTGTTCAAAGGATACCAGGTGTGAGGTGGAGCTGCTGAACGGCCAGAGTTGGGACGCGCTCCCTAGCTGACTGCAGATCAATTACATGTAAGTTTGTTCTTGTCCACTGGCATTTCGCTCAAAACCAAATGTGATTTGATCTTTGTTCCTTTCTGAACTTACTTTGAAAATATAGTAATACCTCAGAAAAATTCCACTGACAGATTGCCATCTAATTTGTGGTCCAGAAAACAGGTGTATTAGGTCCAGAAGAGGGTTAAGGGGTTGGTGAGGGGTCTTGGATATTGGAGTACTAGGGTTTTCTGAGGGGAGGAATGGTAAATTTGAGCTTTGAAAGATGAATCATGACGCAGTATAGAGGAAGAATGGGGTAAGAAAGAGAGGGTTTCTCTGCAAACAGACTAAAGTGAGTTACTGACAGTGAGAATGACTATGGGTGAGATGGACTCCTCACACGGGTCTTTGTGACTAATTCAGGGTGTTTGCACTTTGTGAACTTAGAGTCCAAGGAGCTTAGTTTGGAAAAAGGGATGTATTACATGACTTGAAGATGGCAGCTTTCAATTAAGGTTTCCTTGGTCCATGTTAAAATTAGACTTTATTTCCTGAGCACATACAAATGGGCCGAACAAAGGAAAGACAGGTGTGCTGTGTGATAGGGAAAGCCAGTCAGGATTAAAATACTGCTGCGAGTGACTCTGGTCCTTCTTAAAATAACTGCCTTTTGTTGTTATTAATGCTGATAATAGTTGCATCAAAATCTTTCAAAATAATTTACTTGCCCACTTTCCACTATTCATCTGAAAGGAACATTTCATTGTTTAGGTAAAAGCAGTTGTGACCATTTCCTAAGAATCATTTCTACCAAAAAAGAGACACTTTACTCTCAGGCAGTTACAAAATTTGGATGTCTTTGAATATTCTTGTACTGTGGTGGCCAAGTGATTACATTTATTTCTATTTCTGCATCTTACACTGATGCTTCCTTTAGCTTAAACATGCTGTTGAACTTTCCAAATCTGTAAAATATTGATTAGTTGATTACAGGTTTAAAATCAAGCAGGCTCTTCCAGGGATTTCAAGCAGTTCCAGGCAAAACTGGGAAATAGTTGGCATTTCTTTCTGAATCTGTGATCTCCATCTCCCTTCATAACCATCTCCTCTTCTCATCTCTACCCACTCTCCCTCATCCCTCCCAGGACTCTCCCTCTGGACCACCAACTCATAGCCCTCATGTCTGGTTCCCACAAGTCCCTCTAGCAGCCCCTTGCTCCCAGCAGGATCTTCCTTCAATTTCCTTTCTCTCTACCTCTTTTCTCCCTCCTCCAAACAGGAACAGTATTCAAAGACAAATCCCTGGTAATGTGTTAATGTTTCATTTTTTTAAATAAAATACTGCACTTTAATAGAGACCTATGATGACTTGACCAAATGAAGTTATTTTAATAGGAACTTGGGCATAATAGTATGCTGGGAGGGGAGAGGCTTACAATCTGTAAAGATCTGTGGAGTTCTCAAAATGCTCTCATCTCTCGTCTCCTCAGTTTGGTATATCTAAAAGGGGTTGGTGGTGAAAGGCTCAGAGAACAAGAATATATATATTTATATTTTAGCAGGCTTCTCAAAACCCGCTAAAATATCAGGTTGCAAAGAGGGTTGCAGAGAGGTTGCAAAGATCAGATTGCAAAGAGGGTTAACTGTATCCTTAGATCTGCCTTTTAATCAGCATAGCATGGTAAAATTGCAAATTAAAACAGTGTTAAGACATTCTAATAGTTGGCGTCCCTGTGAAGAAGTAAGGCCCCAGACTCATGTATAGAGAGATGTTGTTGATAATCTGAATTGAGATGACTAGGTTGTTTACTGGGGCTTCTTGTAACGGTTGCCCATCACTGCATCCCCCAAATGAATGGTGTATCAGTTCTAAAACCTGAGTTATGGAATAAGCCTAGGAATTATGAGATGCTTAGCTGAGACAAAAGGACTTGATACTTTGCCTTGTACAAAGGACAAGGCTGGAGAAGACTGGTCCAGGGTGTCATGATGGTGCTCGTCATGATGGTAAAGTGAAGACCAGGGGTGGGAAGGGAGGGACTGAAAAGGTATTGCTATCTTAGTCAGACAGCTCTTGGCTAAGGTGTCATTAACACAGTCCAAAAGGTTCTATATCCACTTCTCCACTGTTGTCATTGAACTTCACAGATATAGCAAACTCTGTGTTGTAAATTTACACAGTTAATGGTCCTCTTTTTTTCTTCTATTTCCCTTTTGGATTATGTAATGTTTTCATTTTTTAAAAAATCCTAAAAATGCAGACCTGTCTTGGCTGTGTTAAAGAACAGACAAAGAAAATGGCTCTGGCTTCACTTGGGCCAGAGGGAAAATGGACATAGTAAAATGGATTTTAGTAAGCCAGTGGGAAGGCCAGGGATCAGTAGGACATGGAAAGACAAGAGGCAACATAGTGTGTCTCCATGGTAAAGAATTCTCCTGCCAATGCAGTTCCTGAGATGCGGGTTCAGTCCCTGGACTGGGAAGATACTCTGGAGGAGGAAATGGCAACCTACTCTAGTATTCTTGCCTGAAAAATCCCATAAACAGAGGAGCCTGGCAAGCTACGGTCCGTGGGGTCGCAAGAGTCAGACACAACTGAGCACAGCACAGCTTAGGCATCTGTTCCTCTATCACCACAAGGCTTTCTGTTGACCCAGGTTCTGGGGAATTATTTGTTTGGTATGATTAAGTCCAGTTTGGGTATTTGGTTGGGTATGGATGTCCTTAGAAGCATCAGGGGGAGCTGCCTTGGCTCCCTTTCCTGTCCCCTCTTCAGTTCCTATTAAGATTAGCACCCAAGACTGGTAGGGTGCTTAAAAACAAGCAAACCAAGCCCAATCCATGAATATCCTCTATATGCCTAAGGAGATGTTTTTAAAAAACAGTCGAATTTTACTCCAATCATATTTTAAAATAAAAATGTATCATAAATGAATCTACTGCAACTATTCCAACCTTTAAAAAATTCAGAGTCAAGGAGCTGCAAAATATTATTTCCCCTAAACTGGTAACTCCTTCCTCCCAAGTACCAATTGTAATTCCCTTATAAACTATTTTTAAACTGTGATTTTATAAACTTTGAAGTGTCAACATTTATGCAGGCTGTTGTTATGCTCATTAATCTATACTTCAAGACAATGATTATAAGTTAACTGAAGAAATACTATGTTAACCTTTAGGCCATAATTCTATTTTCATTTGGTTGCTTATTTTCATTGAGCATAATTTCTTTTGAATTCATGGTAAATTCCATAGATGACTACGTAATTTTTTTTACAGACAGATTCATAAATATGTCCTATGATTTACCTATATAGTAATGTCTGATGTAAGTACTTTTCTTTATCAAATTTGATTTAAATAGGTTTAGTTCAATATATGAAGCTTTCACTGGCCTTGATATCTACTTCAATATGCCTTTAAAGACAAACAGTAATATCCATACACCTTAGTTTTTCTACTAGGAAAATAGAAATAGTGATAACATTTCTTTCTTTCTCTTCCTCTCACCAAATGGTCTTAAACAAACAGTAGGAAGCTGCTGTAAGGCTTTTAAAAAATGCAATCAATTTCTTTTCCCTAGCTCAGTTCTCTAGGTCCTTTCCAGGATCAAGTATTGAACCATGTTTTTGTTTTTTGATGAAAAGAGAAAAAGCAGCAGGATTTTGATGGTTTGGGAGTCTGAGACCCCTCCCTTCTCCCTTGGCCTAGGCGAGGTGAGAGAGAGCAGAGGAGAAGCATGGTACCTTCCTTAGCCCTGTCTTCAGGGAAGCAGGACTTGCTTTTCATCTTTGTCTGCTTTTCAAAGGTTTTCCCTGACACTCATCTTCATGATAGCTCTGTGAGATAGCACGCAGCCATTTCTACTTCTCATCTTTCCAACTTAGTGACCTCTTCCAGGTCCCACACACAGTACCACAGAGGCTAGAGACTGGGGACCCAAACCCAATGCTCCTTGAGAGAGTTTCTATATTAAGCTCCTTTTCCAGCCTGGCTCAGACAATAAAGAATCTGCCTGCAATGCAAGACACCCAGGTTTGATCCCTGGGTTGGGAAGATCCTCTGGAGAAGGGAATGGAAACCCACTCCAGTACTCCTGCCTGGAGAATCATGGGGTCATGAAGAGTCGGACACGACTGAGTGATTTCACTTTCACTTTTCACTTTCATGCCTTGGAGAAGGAAATGGCAACCCACTCCAGTGTTCTTGCCTGGAGAATCTCAGGGATGGCAGAGCCTGGTGGGCTGCCGTCTGTGGGGTCACACAGATCGGACACGACTGAAGTGACTTAGCAGCAGCAGCAGAGTGACTAACACTTTTCCAGCCTCAGTTTCCTCATACTACAGAGATCCCTGCTTTTATGGAGCCTGTGACAGAGAGGCTATCTTCTGTTGGGTTTAGCTACAGGCCTGGCACACAGCTGGTATCCAGTCAATGGTCTCATTATAAGAATGATGTGAGAGGAGTATTATTGGAGGGAATCTGGAAGAGACTTGGCAGGGAGGCTTGGTTTGGATGTCAAGCTGGCAACACATCTGAGGTCAACATTACCTTGTACGTTTCTCATCTTCTGTACTTTGGTTGCCCTCCCTGCCCATCCCTCCTGGCCTCAGGTGGCTACCCTGAGGACAGTCTGGTAATTTCATGCAAGAGTAACGGCCGGGAGCCAGCGTGAGGAATCCCACCAGTGACAAGGTCATGCGGCAGAGATCTGATGAGGCAAGGCGAATCAGATCTCAGGGTTTCCCCCTGGTATTTCCTGAGCATGTACCCCAAAACCCAGAATCTGTCTACTTTTCCACGTTTTTTGACACTCTCTGGAAAAAAGTTAAGTTGGGGCTTCAGTCTCCTGCAAAAGAATGTCTCAGCTTAAAAACCCCTCTGATAACTCTCTAGCTTGCCTAACAGGTTCCCCCCGGACTTTTTACAGCTTGTAAATTGTTCACAGTCTCCCAACCAGGAGAGGCACAGAAAGCTTAAAACATCCTAGGAATGCAAGGGCTTCCGAGGTGTCAAGATCATTAGAATAAAACTGATTCATTGTTGAGCCAATACTTGCTGCCAAATTTTCATATCTTTTATTTGTTGATATAGTTGGTATATAGAAAAAACAAGTAGCAACATTAGATATTTGAGTTAAGTACCTTCTTTGTCATAACCCACTGTGCCTTTGTTCTATAGAGATGTAACTTTAGTGCTTTAAGGAGATACAGATTAAAGAAAAACACTTCAGGGGAAACAAGATTAACATTCATTAAGGAAGAGAGCCAAAAAGTGTTAGCAAGCCTCTTGGCCAGAAGATAATGTAAATCACTTGAGACCTTTTGTATACAAAAAGATATACAGAAAGAGTCAGGACTGCTGCCTCTGTGGGACTCTGTATCTCCCATTATGTAAAATTTAGGGTATATAAACACCTTTTTAATAATAAACTTGAAGGGGTTTTTGCACAAGCCTGGCCTCCCCTGTGTTGATTATTTCTCTTGCTCCCTCCCTCTCCTTTTCAGGCTGATCCCTTGGAACTGGAGGCTCACTGAGTCTACTTACTTGCCTGGGCTTCTGAGACCCACGCGAGAGGGAGCCCAAGGTGGGGCACCTTCCACTATTCAAGCGGGTGCTTGTGGCCCAACGTAGACAGTGCAAGTTCCTTATCTGGAACTTTATTGGTTTTCCACATAAACCAAGTTAATCAACCTCTTTTCTCCACTTAATTTTCCTACTACACTATTTCTTCCTAATCTAATCTTATATTAATAAATGAATAAGTTTTTCCTCACCAACGCTGTCCCCACTTCAAATTCCCTGGATCCACCGGGGCTGGACCCCAGCAAGTAACATATTTTTCCCCATAGTTATATGGAATTAAGCATCCTTGTTGAAAAAGCGATTGCTTCTTCTCTCTGAAAAATAGGATGGTGAGCCTAGAAATAAAGTTGCCCTTTGATGTTTACTCCCTCTCCTTCCCTTCCTTTCTCTCTGAAGGCTCTCCAAGGTGCAGCCACCATGATCTCGGCAAGCTGATGATGGAAGAGAAAGAAGCGGAAGACCCTGTGCTCCAGCATCCCTGGACGATGGATGGAGGACAGCCAGTCCCTTCTCCTCTGTTGCCCCTTGGGAACGTGTCATCAGATTCTAGCATGTCTCTGGAGCAGAAAACCACATTTGTGTTTGTGATTTTGTTGTTTATTTTCTTGGGCATTCTCATCGTCAGGTGCTTCCGGATTCTTTTGGACCCATATCGGAGCATGCCAACCTCGACCTGGGCTGACGGACTTGAAGGCCTGGAGAAAGGGCAGTTTGACCATGCCCTTGCTTAGCAGGATAGCAGCAGGAGTCATCCTGAGGAAGAGAAGTGCTTAGTGTCTCAGTGAGAGGTTTTCTTTAGTCACCATTCTCAGCAACTCAAAGTCTTCACCCTATCTGGTTCTAGAACCACAGTCCATTTATTCAGTAAACATTTGAGGACACTGGAAATGAAGGTTTCTATTGCCAACACAAAATAAGGAAGTTTCAGTTTCGACATTTACTCAATAAATGAATATTGTTGAATGTGTGTGATGATGAAGCCAAGAGTACCAATAGTGACTTTGCCTAAAATGAAGCCCTACTGGACCTGGGGGACCTGACTAGGTCACCAGAAAAAAAGACCTGGTTTGAATCTGAAAGGCAGGGCCAGAACAGACTTCCTTGCTCTAATTTTGTCCCCCAGCTTGTTTTATTTTCATGGGAATCTGGGTCCTTGGCAGAGAATGAGGAGGATGCTGCTGAGTGGACGGACCCACAGCAGGTACTTGTTGTCTGCTAAAGCTAAGAGTAATGGGAGGCAATTGGGAATGCTTAGAAGAAGTGATTGATCCCTGGGAAATATGAGTGAGGATGATGTTATTTTACTTTTCAAATAAAATGAATTCAAAGGTTTGCAAACTATTTACTAGGCCAAGTGCATTCTATGTATTCATATTAATAACATGAGTAGAGGTAGCGATATATAATCTGAATTTACTTTCTTTGCACAATTGATCGAAATAATAGGTGGCTATTTCAAGTTTGTTTTTTTTTTTTCAATAGAAAGTTAACTGTTTGGAGGAAAGACTTTTACAGTCTGAAGAAGAATGTATGCTTATGACTGATATAGAAACCAAATAAAACTTTTCAAGAAACAGAAGTGTCTCCTCTCTCTTATTTCAGCGCTCTGGAGGCAGTGTTTTATATCAAATGCTGAGGACTAATTGTTCTGAGAAAGAGAAAAAGCCTAAAGACCATAAAAGGTCATCTAATTCATCCCTCTCCCATTTCAGGAAGGGCTTCCACAGATTGACACATGGGACCTATTCTAAGCACTGTTTAAGTCTCCCAAAAAGAGAGATATGAAAACCTCTTATTTCAATTCTATACTGATAGGAAAAACTTTCACCTAAACTAAACTCCTTAAGGCTTCATTTAAAGTCTATGTCTTCTAATTTTCTCCTTGTTTAGCCTTAATTAAAAAAAAAAAAGTTTAAAAAAGGAACAATGCCTAAAAAGGCAGCCCTTAGTAAAATTTCTCCCTTGTGTTATTCTTCCTTTTGTAACATTTTGGAGATTCTTCGGCTCAGCTTTCCCTTGTCCCCCATATTCCCTCTTGATTTATTTTCAGTTAAAAAATAATAGCTCTATTAAAATGTTATTTACATACCACAAAATTTAGCCTTCTAAAGTAAACAATTCACTGGTCTTTAATATATTCGCAGAATTATGTGACCATCATCACTGTCTAACTTCAGAATTCTATACCCCCTACCAGTCATGTCCCATCCCTCTTTCTTCTAGATTCCGTAATATCTAATCCAGCTTCTGTCTCTATGGATTTGCCAGTTCTGGACATTTCATACTAACGGAGCCAAAGAACACATGGCCTTTTGTGTCCGGCTGCTTTCACACAGCATGTTCTTAAGACAGATTCATCTGTGTTGTAGCATGATCTGTATATCTTTGTATGGCCAAATAATATCCTGTTATTTGGCTAGACTGTGTTGTATTAGTCACTCAGTCATGTCCGACTCTTTGCAGCCCCATAGACTGTGGCCCACCAGGCTCCTCTATCCATTGAATTCTCCAGGCAAGAATACTGGAGTGGGTTACCATTCCCTTCTCCAGGGGATCTTCTCAACCCATGGATCGAACCCAGGTCTCCCACATTGAAGGCAGATTTTTTACCATCTGAGCCATTATTCATCTATCATGGTTGTTCATTGGCCAGTCTAAAAGAAATGCTGCTATGAACACATTTGTACAAGATTTTGTGTGGATATGTGTTTTCAGTTCCCTTGAGTAAATTCCTGTGAGTGGATTTGCTAGCCCATATGCTAATTCTATGTTTAACTTTTTGAAGAACTGTGAGACTGTTTCCTAAAGCAACTGTATTAGTTTGTATTTCCACTAGCAAAGCATGTAAATTTTGATTCTTAACTCTTTCCAACTACTCAGCTTTCTTTAGCTATAGAAATCATAACTGTGTTCAGTTATAAGAATGAGCCAGATTAAAAAGATAACCACCTCTTGGTTTCGTCATGCTACAAGTTAATTGATGCCTTCAGAGATCCTACATTTCTAGTTCCAAAAACACAACACCAATACTGATCTGTGGTCATCCTGTGGTCTATTAAGTCACCTAAGTCTCTTTTTTTCTGTCATACTATTGCATCTTTCTTTAACCTACTAATTGTAAGGTTTCTTTTTTCTTCAAATGTACCATGCCATGTGTATTCTTATTTAATTTTTCTCCTGTTTAATTGGAAAAGGAAATGGCAACCCACTCCAGTACTCTTGCCTAGAAAATCCCATGGATGGAGGAGCCTGGTGCAGGCATCTATTCAAACCCATTCAAGTACTGATTGAGCACCGGCTTTGAGCCTGGCATTTTTAGCGCTGGAAAGACAGGAAAAACATTAAACTAGTTCTTGCTCTTGAGCAACTGTCGACCTCATTGAAGAGCTGAGAAATGAAAGAAGGCGTGTGTCCACGTCATTGTTCAAACAACTGTGGGAACCTACGGTTCCTACCCCATCAGAATCCTCTGAGAGCTTAACAAATATATATGCACCCCCACTAATTTTTATTATAAAAGGTGTATATGACCATGGTAAAAATGTAGAAACAATATGGAAAGATATAAAATAAACAGCCAAAGTTAAAATTCTGCCTCCTGAGTTCATTCCAGCTCCTTAGTTCCTCTGGGGGAGCTTGTTGAAAATGTAGATTCCTACAGCCTTCCCTCCCTACAGAGTAATTCTGTAGAGGTGGGTCAGCAAACAGATGCTCCAGGAGATAGAATATGGGAGAGATGGCTGAGGGCCAAGATAGTCAAGGAACCATCCCGGGAAACAGTGAGTCAGGTAAGAACAGTGTGTGTTTAAAGTGCGTGGTATAAAACTTGATGCAATCTAAGTTGCTATTCTGAAATGAATTATGTCTTGACCTAAGATGACAGGCGTGTTTTAGATATTTTCATTGGAAGAGAAGAGGGAAAGTTGTAGAAGAGGATAGGGGGTGAGGATGTGGGGCTTAGAGGAAGGAGAGCAGCCTGTCTGGACAATACAGTTGGAGGGAGAGTTGGAACTCATGGGAAGGATAAGGGTGGAGCTGAACATCCGAAAGTGGGAAAAGGCAAAATGAAGGGTGAGAGTCACTGCAGATTCTTGAGAAAGAAAATGACATGGGGAGTGATGGTCAAGCCAGTGTCTGCACCCTCCCTTGGGGCCCCGCCAGGATCTGCTACTAAAACAGGATAGACGTAAATAGCCATCTGCCCTCCACGAGGCCTTGGAACACAGGATTGCCAGTAAGTGCCACAGGGCCTCCCAGAGCCTGCTCTTCTTTCTCTCCTCACTTTATCCCTCACTCTATTTTTGTTTTTCCTTCTCAGATTACTGCTCCTTCTTCAACCACCCCCTCACTGGTTTGATCCCACCCTGAATATGGGTCTTCCACGCCCCACCCTCCCTTGTCCAGAGCCAGAGACCAGAACAAGTGATAAAATGCTTTGGGGTGTTCAGAGTAAATTGATCCCTCCAGTGAGAAGTGCTAACCCTCTTTTTTAATTACTCAGGACTCCTTGGGGTGAACAGCCTATTCTTGAAAGGTCACAAAAGCCCTCTCTCTCCTGGCTTTCTGGCTACAGGAGTTATAGTGCAGCATTTTGCCTACCTTACAAGATATTTATAATGAGAGCAGCTGCCCTCTGTCATGCATATCTCTATCCTAGGATGACAAAAATTACTTTCCCAAGGTCATGCTAGAATAGAGCTGACTTTTGATTCTGAAAAATGTGGCAGACTCATTCTCAGTCTGAGCTCTGTTTGTGCTCCCAAGAGACTCCAAGTTCTAGATCAACACGGCTTCTTCCAAAAGACCTCTTTTTAAAAACATCTTAAACCCTGTAAAGTAAGTCTAATATGGGGTTTGAAGGAGATTAATTTGACTCCTGCTGTTAAACTAATGAACATTCCAAGTAGGATTGTTCTTTTACTATTTTTAAGGGTTAAAGTTGAAACAAAATAAAGCAATAGTTTTAGGAGGCAGAAATTAAGGTGGATGTTTGCAGGGGAAAAAAGTACCCATTCAAGTTCCATTGGTTTATTGAAACACTGAAACTTTTATATTAGGTTGATAAATTTGGTGTGATGACAAATTTTACCTGACTAAATCATCAAAAGAAATCTCATAGTTTCAAGAAGATGTCTACTTTCAGAACTGACTATAAACCATATGGAAACATAATTATTTTCGAAAAACATCTTTTAAACTTCAAAGCATTGAATAAATTCTGAGATGTGATTTGTGAGATCTGAGATGTATGTCTTCCGAGACAAAGTATACAAAGAGGGGTGCCTCAATTACTGATTCATCACAAAGTTGTAGAGAGCTATGATCTCCAGAAAATGTGCTCAGTTCTCTATATGTGCATATTCAGGGTGAGATCAAACTGGCCCAAGCCAAAAGAGTTTAGTTATTTGCTTGTTTGAGATACAAAAGAAGGACAACCATTTAAGCTTTGTCTCTCTTGTTACTTGAAAGAATAAATGAATTATTTCCAGAGAGGTGTCTACCTCTTTAGAAGCAAGTCCTCCCTACCCTTACAGCTTCCTCTGGCCTGATGAGTCAGCACCCAACACTTCAGCCAATCTTGGGCTCTTAGCAAGGTCAACTTTTTAGAACAGGATTCCCTGCTGAATTAGAATACAGTTGAAGTTTTGCTTCCAGTTTCCTGCCATAAAGTCCACTCACATCTTGTCACAAAGCACCACAAGATATTCCTATATAATTCCATCCCATAGACTTCCCCAATATCCTGATTGATGTGTCTATGCTTCTAAGAGAGATTCCTTTAAACCATTTTTCAAAGAGGATTTCCATTTTCTTTTCCCTTCTAAGCTTCCCATTATTTTCTTTAAAGCCCTATTATATTCTTAGAGCTCCGAATACTAGGCAGCTTTTAAGAAGGCAGCTCTTCCTGGATTCTCTGGAGTTTGCAAAGCTGGAAAGAACACTGCTATCATCTATTTCAACCTCCTCTTCTCATGGAAAGAAATAGGAAGACAAAGAGGTCGAATGGCATGCCCATTGTCACATCTCCACCCACTAGTTATAGTTGTGTCATCTTATATATGTGGTGTCTGTGCATGTGAATTCAAACAGAATGAACAATTAATAAATCTGCAAAGTGAAAAATGTTCTTTTGCTAACTGTCATGAGAGTTACTCTTAAATTATCTTTTTTTGGCGGTGGGGGAGCGGTGGTAGGGGGAAGACATGTTATATTTCTTAAAAACAACCCTATGGACAGTATCTTTTCCTTAGGGATATTCCCAAGCTTCAGTTTAGGTGTCTAGACAACAAGAGGTATTTCCAGGTAAATTATAAAGGATCCCTTAGCAAAGATTCTTGTTCTCTAGACACAGGATAATCAATCTGGGATACGGCTTCAGAGTTTAATTCCAAATAGATCTTTGAGCTGTTTTTCTTAGCTGAAGAGGCCCGCCAAGGGAGATTACAACATAAAGTTCATAAAGGTTTTGGATACAGCCCTATCTGTGGTTTATCAAAGAAATGTCTGGATCCTCTTAGGACAGAACTAGAGCTTCAGAAGTTATACAACAAAGTATTTCAAGTTTGAAAGTACCCTTTATCCTTTTCTGTCATGCATTTTTTCCTAGTTACCTCACTTATTTCTTATCCTCTCTTTTCTGATAAGTGGAGTGCTGGAAGAAGCTGAAAACAACATTACATTCAGTACTGCTCTGGTGGATAAATATTTCTTCAACAGTCACAGCAAATGGCTGCCTGAGTCCTGCCTGAACATGTCTAACTTCCCTAAGAGTCCATTCCACCTTGAGCTCGTTCTGTTTTACAGGAAATAATTTTAACCTACTGTAAATATATTTTGGCCATTTTTGCCAAGGGGACCCCATTGTTTTCTTCTGAAGTGGCAGATTTCTGATATTCTTTAATAGGACCACCTTGAGATGTAGCTGTTGTTGAAAGACTATTCTTCATGGATCCTTCCTCCTTTTTGCATGTCCTTCTAGCTGAGGCACTGACAGAGTTTAATTCCCTTGAAAGCTCTTTGTCTAGAGATAGTTCTCTCTTGCCCTAGGTAGATGTTGGGCAGATTTGCTTGTTGTTGTTCAGTTGCCCAGCCATGTCCGACTCTGTGACCCATGGACTACAGCATACCAGGCCTCTTTGTCCCTCACCATCTCTCGAAATTTGCCCGAGTTCATGTCCACTGCAAGTAGCCTATTATAAAAGAGTGGGATTTACTGAGCTTGGGATTCCTCTCTTGTAATGCCACCTATCGCGTGTATAAGCATCGTCTCCTCCGGTTTGCATTGCCCTGTGCGAACTGGGATAAGGAGCTGACACAGGGAAATGCTGATATTCTGGGTCCTCTGATTGTTGTGAATAATGAACTTTTCTCTGACTCTGAGTCTTGTGCTTTCTACCAGCATCCATGAAACTGTGTCAGGCTAACAGATCAGCTTGCAAGAATGGTCAGATCTCAGCTCCTTCAGATTTCTTGACAGTAATCATTATTCCCCCAGGATAAAAATACTCCAGTTCCTTCCACCACCCTATAGTGTCATATGTTTTGAATCATCTCTTGTTCTTATCAAACATTCTGGATGCTCTTCAGTTTAGCTATGTCCCTGCTGCAGAGAAAGGAAAATAATAACCTCTATATGGCTGACTGAAACGAGTGGAACCAAATTCTGATTTATTTTGTTCTGAGAAGCACATGTTACAAGATGCAGCCCAAGAGGAAATGATCTTTTTTTTTGCAGCCACATTACTGTTCATACTAAGCCATTCAAAAGCCATCACAGGCAGCTGAAACTCTCGGGTATTTTTACGTATACCAAGGTAGAAATTTACCTATACTATGTAATGCCAAATGTTATGTCAAACATAAAATCCCATCTTCTTCTGGTACAGTTTTACAATTTTGCATCCCAGTCTAAGAATTTAAAATTTCTCTTTTTTTTATTTCATTGTATTCCATTTAGTTGAGTTCATCGGTTTAGGCTTTTTATAATCTGATTCCCTCATCACCATATTCCTTGTGCTCACCATCTTTGTGTCATCTGTACATAGGCTCAACAGGCCTTCCATATATTTTTTTTTTTTCACATTAATGGCAAAACTTCAAACATATCACAGCCAAGTAGAGAGCCCTGGGTCATGCCACAGAGATCTCAATGCATTTAAGGAGTCTGTTGGCAGACGTAATTGTAAGCAAATGTTCCGCATAGGAAACTCCATGGAGATAGACACTCCATGGAGACGTTTAACCAAGAGGAAACCTAGGAATCACGATGACTCATGCAAGTCTGCAGCGAAGTTCCGGAAGACAGGGAAACCACCAAAGTGATGGTCACACAACTTTCCAAACTCAGCTGAAATGTTATGGA
Source organism: Madoqua kirkii (assembly GCA_006408675.1). Classification (NCBI taxonomy): domain Eukaryota; kingdom Metazoa; phylum Chordata; class Mammalia; order Artiodactyla; family Bovidae; genus Madoqua; species Madoqua kirkii. The sequence goes on from SJYC01138828.1 coordinate 43,962, forward strand.
TCCAAACTGGCAAATGGAAGTCACACAAATGGCAAAAAAGAGCCTCTATCCGCTTTTGCTAGAGCTTCAAACTCTAAGCAGTGAAGACTGTTAGCTCTACCTAGTTCTCTGTCCAGCACTGTAACTCTGGTTACACATGCAAACAATTTCACACTATCTGCTGGATAAAACTCCTCCTAGTGGCAGAGATCATCAAGTTCAAGTTCAGTCGCTCAGTCGTGTCCGACTCTTGGGACCCCATGAATTGCAGCATGCCAGGCCTCCCTGTCCATCACCATCTCTCGGGGTTCACTCAGACTCAATTCCATCAAGTCCGTGATGCCATCCAGCCATGTCATCCTTGGTCATCCCCTTCTCCTCCTGCCCCCAATGCCTCCCAGCATCAGTCTTTTCCAATGAATCAGCTCTTC
>SJYC01138830.1:0-22181 GCA_006408675.1 Madoqua kirkii
CTCAGTCGTGTCCGACTCTTTGTGACCCCATGAATCGCAGCACGCCAGGCCTCCCTGTCCATCACCATCTCCCGGAGTTCACTCAGACTCATGTTCATCGAGTCAGTGATGCCATCCAGCCATCTCATCCTCGGTCGTCCCCTTCTCCTCCTGCCCCCAATGCCTCCCAGCATCAGAGTCTTTTCCAATGAGTGAACTCTTTGCATGAGGTGGCCAAAGTACTGGAGTTTCAGCTTTAGCATCAGTCCTTCCAAAGAAATCCCAGGGCTGATCTCCTTCAGAATGGACTGGTTGGTTCTCCTTGCAGTCCAAGGAACTCTCAAGAGTCTTCTCCAACACCACAGTTCAAAAGCATCAGTTCTTTGGTGCTCAGCCTTTTTCACAGTCCAACTCTCACATCCATACATGACTACTGGAAAAACCATAGCCTTGACTAGATGGACCTTAGTCGGCAAAGTGATGTCTCTGCTTTTGAATATGTTATCTAGGTTGGTCATAACTTTTCTTCCAAGGGGTAAGCGTCTTTTAATTTCATGGCTACAGTCACCATCTGCAGTGATTTTGCAGCCCCCCAAAATAAAGTCTGGCACTGTTTCCACTGTTTCCCCATCTATTTCCCATGAAGTGATGGGACTGGATGCATGTGTATGTAGGTAAATACACATAGATTTACTTCCAAATAATATTCATCTTCCACCAATCTTAAAATGTTTCTGAGAAACTCAGAAGCATGATAGGCTGCTAGGAGATGATAATCTTAATTTTTAAACCTGCCTTTTACACCTAACCCAGAAAATCAGAGGGTATGAGAAAGAAATGAGGTATTGCCTGCCCCTGACTAAATCCAACAAAAATATCCTCCTTTCAGAAATCAGGGGCAGGTCAACACCTACATCAGGGAGATATTTTTATTAAAAGAGAACTCTTTATTTGGCAAAATTGATTGTTTTTTGATTGACATCATATTTTACTCTTACCTGTACACATTTTTGGTTTATCATTGCTATGGGCAATAGAGAGAAAATTGCCCTGTAATATTATACCTCTGAGTTCAACAATAAAATCTAAGAAAAATAAAATATTCCTCCAGTACAGTGAGTTAGGTGACAGAGATGAAAATTCAGTTTTATGGGTTGAAGTAAAGTTGTGAATCATGGGTGCTATTACCAAAACAACTAGTTTTATAAGACCAGGATAAGGAATTCTTATGTAAGAGTCACAATATCCTCTGCTACCTTGATTATATAAAACAAAGGGACCAACATTTCTGTCTTAATTTTGAGACATAGTAAATTGGATTGGGCTGGTCACAGGATTTTTACAACTGGTGAAAATATATGACTTTGTTTTTAACTGAAAACTTCTATAATTCACAGACTAGGACTTAAAAGCTATCTTTTCCAGCATCAACTGAGTATGATATTCTTGTTGTAGTGTTGTATTTTTAACAACCTCCACAAGCAGTTTCTGGAGGAGTAGCCGTGTCTGTATTATGCAGATGTACTCAACTGGGTCAGTGCTATTTAGATACTATCATATCTATAAGTTCACTGACACAGGATAACCAGGGGCAAAATCGATCCTCTCCTCTTTTACTTTACAAAGCCCATCATGAACTCGTAGATGTGATAAAAGGCATCAGCAGTAGCCTTGTTTCTGATTCCATCAAGAGGAGGTCTATCTGTATGTGAGATTTTGTGCCCATGTATGCAACCAAGACACTAGCTTCTTGGAGTAATCAGATATATTCTAGAATTCTGGACTCACTTTTCCTTTAATATTTAAGTAAAAAGTTCATTGATTCCTCTTTTCATATATTGTTGCAAACCTAGAATATTTTTCAGTAACTACATTGGTTTTGTTGCTGTTGTTGGGGTTTTGTTATGTGCCCATGTATGCAACCAAGAACTAGCTTCTTGGAGTAATCAGATATATTCTAGAATTCTGGACTCACTTTTCCTTTAATATTTAAGTAAAAAGTTCATTGATTCCTCTTTTCATATATTGTTGCAAACCTAGAATATTTTTCAGTAACTACATTGGTTTTGTTGCTGTTGTTGGGGTTTTGTTGGTAAGGGAGATCGCTTTCCATTTTCCCTGATGACTTCTGCTTTCTAGTTCTTGTTCTATTGAATTCTCAATCTCTTCTCAGCCTTTCGCTCACTGTTAGGCCATTTTCTGCACTGCTTTGTACCATCTGAATCTCGCTACTAGCATAATTCCTTTGAATACAGGCTATGTATCTATCAGATTTTCCTGAAGGACTTGGAGTGCCAAAGAAGAGCTATAGAAAATATGCAGCCTATTTGACAGACTAACTTTCAGTGTTAGTCTTGTTCTTAAGCGCGATCATTCTTTTTGAATTAATTTCTACTGGTTAACTTGACTTTGGCTGCAGTCTAGTATCCTATTGTTGGGTTCCTCTCTCTTCCTTCAGCTATTTCTCTCTCTCTTCAGCTTGCTAATCCTTAATCACAAAATTCCTGTTCACTTCCTCTCTAGAACAGTTTATGTATATCATCAAGTTATGGAAGAATATTTCCAAGTATGGTTACTGCTAGCCTCTGCTCTGAAGACCTAACCTTCATCATCAAAACAATCCTTGATATTATTTATGTGGTTAACTTGTACACTTAAAATGTTTTCCTAAAGAGTAATATATGCTGAAAATATTATAGAAGAAATGATGCATCTTGGGGTTGTTGAAAAATAATCTAGGGGAGATTCGTAGGCAGAAGTAAACATGTAACAATGGTGTTGCTGTGTTATGTCAGTATTGATCATGACTGTTGAAGTTGGATGATGGATACATGAGGTCCATTATGCTTTTCACTTTACATTTGTATATATTTAAAATATCTTATAATAACAAGCTGATGCTTTTCTACCTGATATATATAAATGTATAAGTATATATATAATATATAATTTATATGTTAGTTAATATGTACTATAATATAGTATGTACTATATGATTAATAATTTTACTATATATAATTATATACACAATATCTATAATTAGTGTAAACAATCTAAGTAATTAGTAGACTAAAAGCTGGAGGACAAAAGCAAATATTGGATGAAAGACAAAGTTAAAGGCACACTTGGAGATATTTTAAGAAGAAATACAATGATAACAAATATATTAGTTTGTGCTACTAAACAACCAATGGATCACTAAAGAAATCAAAGAGGAAATCAAAAAGTACTTCAAACTACTTCAAGACAAAATAAAGCAAAAAACATGATAATCCAAACCCTATGGGACACAACAAAACCCATTCTAAAAAAGAAGTTTATAGCAATACAATCTTACCTCAAGAAACAAGAAAAATCTCAAATGAACAAACTAATGTTGCATATAAAGCAACTAGAAAAAGAAGAACAAGCAAAACCCAAAGCTAGTAGAAGGAAAGAAATCATAAAAATGAGAGAAGAAATAAATGAACAATAGAAAAGGCCAATGAAACTAAAATTTGGTCTTTGAAAAATTAGGAAAATTGAAAAACCTTTACCCAGACTCATTAATAGAAAGTAAAAGTGAAGTCGCTCAGTCATGTCTGACTCTTTGCAGCCCCATGGGCTGTAGCCTCCCAGGCTCCTCCATGCATGGGATGTTCCAGGCAAGAGTACTGGAGTGGGTTGCCATTTCCTTCTCCAGGGAATCTTCCTGACCCAGGGATAGAACCCAGGTCTCCCCCATTGCCGTCAGATGCTTTAACATCTGAGCCACCAGGGAAGCACAAAGACTCACTAATAGAGAGCTCAAATAACTAAAATTAGAAATGAAAAAGAAGTTATAATTGACACCACAGAAATGCAAAGAATCATAAGAGACTATTACAATCAACTCTATGCCAGTAAAATGGATCAACTGGAAGAAAAGGACAAATTCATAGAAAGGTACAGCCTTCTAAGACTGAACCAGGAAGAAATAGCAAATATGAATGACAATCACAAGTATTGACATTGAAATTATGATTTTAAAACTCCCAGTGGAGTAGCAATGACATGTAAACGCTACCATGTGTAAAATAGATAGCTAGTGGGAAGTTGCTGTATAACACAGGGAGCTCAGCTCAGTGCTCTGTGCTGAACTAGAGGGATGGGGTGGGTGGGATGGAGGATCAAGAGGGAAGGGATATATGTATACACTGGCTTTGTTGTACAGAAGAAACTAACACAACATTGTAAAGCAAGTATACTCCAATAATAAAGTTAATAAATAAATAATTCCAGCAAACAAAAGTCCAGACTAGATGGCTCCCCAGGTGAATTCTACGAAATATTTAGAAAAGAGGTAATATCTATCATTCTGAAACTATTTTTTAAAATTACAGAGGAAGGATCATTCCCAAACTCACTCTATGAGGCCACCATCACCCTGATACCAAAACCAAAGAAAAATATCACAAAAAAAGAAAATTGCAAACCAATATTACTAATAAATATAGATTCAAAAATAGTCAACAAAATACTAGCAAAATAAACTTAACATTACATTAAAAAGCGTCATGCACATGATCAAGTGGGATTTATTGAACAGATGGGAGAGTTCTTTGATATTCACAAGGTGATTGGTAGGATAGACCACATTAACAAATTAAAGACTTAAACCATGTGACTCTCTTAAGAGATGTAGAAAAAGCTTTTGACACAATTCAACATCTACTTATGACAAATTCTTCAGAAAGTGGGCACAGAGAGAACATATCTCAACATAATAAAGGTCTTGTATGACAAGTCCAAGGATAATATTCTCAAGGGTGAATAGCTGAAAGCATTTCCTATAATGCCAGCAATGAGAGCTGGGTGCCCTCTCTGACTACTTTTATTCAACATAATTTTAGAAGTCCTAGAAATTTTAGAAGTCCTAGAAGGTGACCAGAGGGGAGAAAAGAAATAAAAGGAATCCAAAGTGGAAAAGAAGAAGTAGAACTGTTGGCAGATGACATGATACTATACAAAGAAAATCTTAAAAGTGCTACCAGAAAATCACTAGAACTCATCAGTAAATTCAGTAAAGTTACAGGATACAAAATCAATACATCAAAGTCTGTTGCATTTCTACACACTAACAATGAAAAATCAAAAAGAGAAATTAAGGAAACAATGCCATTTACCATCACATGAAAAAGAATAAAATATCCAGAAATAAATCTACCTAAGCAGACAAACAGAGGATGAGATGGTTGGATGGCATCACCAACTTGATGGACATGAGTTTGGGTGAACTCCAGGAGTGGGTGATGGACAGGGAGGCCTGGCGTGCTGTAGTTCATGGGGTCGTGAAGAGTTGGACATGACTGAGTGACTGAACTGAAGGAGGCAAAAGATTTGTACTTAGAAAACTATAAGATGTTGATGATAGAGATTGAAGATGACACAAACAGATGGAAAGATATACCATGTTCTTGGACTGGAAGAATCATATTTTCAAAATGACTGTTAAAAGGCAATCTACAGATTCAGCGCTGCCGCTGCTGCCGCCGCTGCTGCTGCTGCTAAGTCACTTCAGTCATGTCCGACTCTGTGCAACCCCATGGACAACAGCCCATGTAATCTCTATCAAATTACCAATGGCATTTTTCATATAATTAGAACACAAAAATCTTAAAATTTATATGGAAATACAAAAGACCCTAAATAGCCAAAGCAAACTTGAGAAAGAAAAATAAGAGCTGGAATAATCAGGCTCCTGATTTCAGACTATATTATAAAGCTACAGTAATCAAAACAGTATGATACTAGCATAAGAACAGAAATATAGGCCAATAGAACAGAATAGAAAGCCCAGAAATAAAACCACACACCAATGGTCAGTTAATACATGAAAAAGGAGGCAAAAATATACAACATAGAAAAGCCAGTTTCTTTAAGGGCTGAGAAAACTGGACACCTACACATAAAAGAATGAAATTAGAACATAACACCATACACAAAAATAAACTAAAAATGGATTAAAAACCTAAATCTAAGGTCATGTAAAACTCTTAGAGGCACAACACTCCTTGACATAAAGCACAGCACATCTTTCTGGATCTGTATCCTGAGAGTAATGAAAATTTTAAAAAAAGAATTGAAAATGAGACCTAATTAAAGTTGAAAGCTTTTGCATAGCAATGCAAACCATATTCGAAAGAAGACAATCCAGTGAATAGGAGAAAATATTTGCAAATGATGTGACTTATAAGGGCTTAATCTACAAAATATACAAACAACTCAAACAGCTAAATAGGAAAAAATTTAAAAATGAGCAGAAGATCTAAATAGATGTTTTTCAGATGGCCACAAAGCACATGAAAAGATGCTCAACATCACTAATTGAGAAATGCAACTCAGAACCTCAGTGAGTATCACCTCACACTGGTCAGGATGACCATCATCAAAAAGACTTCAAACAATAAATGCTAGAGAGGGTGTGGAAAAGGGAACCCTTCTATTTTGTTGGTGGAAATGTAAATTGGTGCATCCACTGTGGAGAACAGTATGGAGGTTCCTTAAAAAATGAAAAATAGGACTACCATATGATCCAGCAATCCCTCTCCTGGACATATATCTGAACGAAGCCATAATTTGAAAAGATTCATACACCCCAATGTTCACAGCAACATTATGTACAATAGCCAAGACATGCAGTCAACCTAAATGCTCACTGAAAGAGCAATGGATAAGGAAAATGTGGTACATATATACTATGAAATATTATTCAGCCACGAAGGAGGATGTGTGGTCGCCCGCCTCGCCGATAAGGAGAACGCCACAGACAAGATTCTTCTGACACGCAGTTTATTGTTCCAGCTCTTTTAGGAAGTGGCGAGGGCCCCGATGCAGGGAAAGCGGTTGCTTATATAGCCCAGAGGGGAGGCGTGTCAACCTCTGATTGGCTCATGACAGAACACTGCCAGAATCCCTGATTAGCATATCCGTGTTAACCTCTGATTGGCTCATGACAGAACACTGCCAGAATCCCTGATTAGCATATCCGTTTGACGCCAAGAGACGCATCTTGCGCATGCGTCTTTTTTAGCCTACATATTTGCGAAGAACCAGGAAGCAGGAAACCGGCGCCATCCTGCAATGGCGGCTGCGGCTCCCGACAAGGATGAAATAATGCCATTTGCAACAACATAAATGGACATAGAGATCATCATACTAGGTAAGTCAGAGAAAAACAGATATCATATAATATCACTTATATGTGGAACTAAAAAAAAAATGATACAAATATACTTATTTACAAAGCGGGAAGAGACTCACAGATTTAGAAAATAAACTTATGGTTACCAAAGGGGAAAGGTGGGGAGGAGGGATAGGTTAGGAGGTTGAGGTTAAAATACACACACTACTGTATATAAAATAGATAATCAACAAAGACTACAAATACAGTACAAGAATTCTACTCAATATTCTGTAATACCTTAGATGGGAAAAGAATCTGAAAAAAATACATGTATACCTGAATCACTGAAACGAACACAACATTGTAAATCAACTATATGACAATATAAAATTTTAAAAATTAAAAAGGCACACTAGAGAGGTTCCCTGGTGGCTCAGTGGTAAAGAATCCACCTGCCAATGCTGAAGACATGGGTTTCACCCCTGATCTGGGAAGATACCACATGTGGTGGAATAACTAAGTCTGTGCACTACAACTATTGAGCCTGTGCTCCATACCAGGATAGCAAGAGAAGCCACTGCCACCTCGGCCAGAGAGTAGCCCTTGCTCTCTGCAGCTAAAGAGCAGTCTGCACAGCCACGAAGATCCAGCACAGCCAAAAATAACTAAATAAAATTGAAAAGGCACATCAGAAATATTTTAAGAAGAGATGTATGGATAACAACTGTATTAGTTATCTTTCAGTGCACAAAAAATTATGACAAATTTAATGGATAACAACAACAAATATTCATTATCCCAAAGTCCTGTGGGTCAGGAATCTGACCATGGCTTACATGGATGTCTTTGGATCAAGGTCTCACACGGCTGCAAGCAAGTTGATGATCAGAACTTAAGTCATTCCAAGGCTTGACTAGGTAAGTATCTGTTTCTGAACTCATTTATGTTGCCCTAGGCAGGTCCCAGACCCTCACTGATCATTAGCCAGGGACATTAGTTCCTTGCCCATGTGTGTCTCTCCACTGGGTAGCTCCACAACACAGCAGTGGTTTCTTTAGAGAGTGACTGTGTGTGTGTGTGTGTGTGTGTGTGTGTGTGTGTGTGTGTGCACACGCATGTGCATGAGCATGCACATGATCAGTCATGTCTGACTCTTTGTGACCCCATGGACTGTACCCTGCCAGGTTTCTCTGCCCATGGAATACTCCAGGCAAGAATACTGGAATGCCATTTCCTATTTCAGGGCATCTTGCCAACTCAAGGATCAAACCTGAATCTCCTGCATCTCCTGCATTGGCAGGCAGATTCTTTACCAGTAGTGCCACCTGGGAAGCCCAGAGAGTGATTAAGAGACAAATTTAACCTAGAAGCCACAGTCTTTCATCTCCCAGTTTCAGATGACATGCCATTGCTTCTGCTATATTCTGTTTGTTAGAGGCATGTCAGTAAGTCTAGTCCAGAAGGGAGACAATGACATAATGTTAGAATACCAGGAAGTGAGGATCTTTGGGGGACATGAAGGAGGCTGTCTACTACACAGTCTTTAGGCCCCGATGGTTGACATTCAAAATACACACTCTCCCTTCCTAGGTCCTTGGAATCCCATTCCTTTGCAGCATCAGCTCAAAGTCCAGATTTTTATCATCTAAATTAGGTCCAGGCATGGATGATATTTATCAGGTATATTTCTTAAATATAGTTTTTTGAGCACAGTTTTCCTCAGCATGCAGATCTGTGAAACTAAAGATCCTGGTGATCTGCTCCTCACATACTCAATATATAATGGCAAATAAATAGGCCTATAAGATAGCCATTATAAACATTCCTAGTCAGAAAAAGCGAAAAATGGGGGCCACAAAGGAGAATCTGGTGAATAGGAATTCTGAAATCTAACTGGGAAAATGTTGGAAATCCCTTGATTAGCTCCAGCAATCATTCTTCATGGCTTTTGACGATGCCCCCGGCCTTAAATTGGTCTGCATAGCAATACCACAGGCTAGAGTGGCTTAAACAACTGAAATTTATTTTCTCACAGTTCTGGAGGCCAGAAGTCCTGTGTCAATGGGCCAGCAGTGTTGATGTCTGGTGAGGCCTCTCCAGATAGCAGATAGCCACCTTCTTGCCATGTCCCCACATAGCCTTTGCTCTGTGCGTGTGCGATGAGAGAAAGAGAGATCTGAGGTCTCTTCCCTCAAAAAGATGGTCCTGTCCAATTAGGGCTCTACTCTCATGACCTCCTTTAAGCCTTAAGGCCTCCTTTGAAGGCTCTATATCCAAGTATAGGTTCATTGAGGGTTAGGGTTTCAACATACAAATTTTGAGAGATTCAATTTAGTTCGTAACAGGTTCTTAATTCAGCCTCCTGACTCATCCTTCCTATTTCATGAAAGATATCACATTTGCCCATGAGTACTTTTCCCAGCCTATTTTCTGATATCTTGGGGGATCCATTTGCCTCTTTGTACTTTTATGCTGTCTCTGTCCTTTTCAACCCAAGGTGGCATGGTACATCTTTAATCTCAAAGAGCCTTTTTTATGATTGAATAATTCTCTGAGGCCCTACCTTTCATCTTGCTGAGGTCTTAACAAAAGATTTTGCTGTCATACCCTCAGCTTTATTTCTAGACCAACAGCATAATATTATGTCTTTGGTATTTTTGCCAGAAATGCACAACTGAATTTAATCATGAGGAAACATCAGACAAACCCAAATGGAGAGGCATTCTACAAAATAACTAAATGGTATTCTTCAAAAGAGTCAAGGTCATGAAAGATAAAGAAAGCCTAAGGAACCATCTCAGATTAAAGGAGACAAAGGTATGTGATTAAAAGAGATGAAAGGGTGTGACAGCTAAATACAGCATGGGGTCCTAGATTGGATTCCAGTCCAGAAAGTGGACATTAGGGGAAACGGCAAAATCTGACAACATATGTAGATTGCTCAATAGTAATTTAAGGAAGCTAGATGAAAGTGTACAGACATAGTACAATATTATTTTAGAAACATTTTTGTAACTGTGATATTCAAAATAATAAGCTTCCTTAAACCTTTAAATAATTTACCAAGGAGCAGTTATACAGAAAAGATGTGAATTTTAAGAGCATAGACTAGGAAGTAGTTGCAGAGGAATTGTCAGAAAAGTGAGCCAACAGGCAAAACACATTACTTCAGCATTTCCAACTATTTCAAGTTTGAGGCCTCCATATTAAACTGATTATGGTCAGGAAAATTTGATCTGTGTTGAACATTGAGTATTTATGTTGATTCTGCTCATTTTATTTATGTTTTATAGATAGAAATGTAAAGATACAAAATAGAAATGCTTTCCATTCCATCATTTAATATCAATTCAACAAATTACTCATTTGTAGATCATTTATCTTCATAGCTATTAAATAACAAACCAATAAGTATATCATGGAACATACTCAAATAAGCAGTGATGGCATAGCAGAAAAAGTCTTATCCCTACAGGTTTGCATGCTGGAATGCTGTACATTGGTGGAATGTTAGTATCACAGTCTTACAAGAAGTAAGACAAAGTAAAACAAAGAATGTCCGTTATCTGGAGCCAGGGCCACAGATCTAAGCTTAGGACTGGTTATTCCAGGGGCACTGGAAATGAAAACCTGTGTACCACGTGGATGGAGACACTGAGGCATAGTTTAAGTTTGCCTCAAGAATGACACTGAGGCATAGTTTCAGTTTGTGCTGACATTCAGGGATATATTTATCTCCAAACTGACAAGTTTGCAAAACCAAAGGCCTCACTTTCAGTCTTGATTCAAAACTGAAGTCATATCATATGAGTTAGAGCAATATAGACTTGTATCCAGCTTAGCCAAGCAGGAAAGAAGTGCTAGATGATTAAGATAATTCCAAGAGAATAATAGTCAGTGAAAAAGGGTAGACAGGGATAGTGGAGTATAGAGTGGTCATTAGCATAATTTTTTTATCATCATAGTTTCTGTTGCTGCCCTTTCCCAGTGACATGAGGTTTGGAATGATAATCAGTTCTGATCTTTGGTTTCAGCATTGCACACCCTACCTCACAGGTGTTACTGTGCACATTAAAGAAATGCATAGATCAAGAACATGACACAGTAGGCATTGATCAATGGCAGCCCTCATTTATATCCTGATGATGTTAAGCCGCATCTAAGAAGACTGATGTTTGGGGGAGAAGTGTCTCAGAAGGACACTGGATAACAAAGCGGATACAAGGGAAAAAGTGGAAAGAACTCTCATGAGCATCTGCTCATATTCCATGAGTTAAGGCAAAAGTGATAACTAAATAAGCCTTGGAAGTTTCAGGGTTCCACTCAGATACTACAGATCTGTGACTTAATCCAGAAAGACTATTTCTGGCCTCTCTGCCCATAGATGGAAGTGGAACTAATGTGTTCATTTTATTGCTCAGGAAATGAAGATAATTCAGCTATAGCAGCATGTCTTGCTGCTGCTGCTGCTGCTAAGTCACTTCAGTTGTGTCTGACTCTGTGTGACCCCATGGACTGCAGCCTACCAGGCTCCTCCATGGGAGGCTGCAGTCCACGGGGTTGCAGCATGTCTTAGAGAAGCACTAATAATATCTTGGATAAGATAATTCTGAACCCAGTCCTCTGAATAGTGGGTAGGTGGGGGAGAATTCAGTAACTGGAAACCAAGGGATCCTGAAGATGAATTTATCAGGCTTGCATTTCATACACATGAACTGAAGTTCAAAAATATAATGCTATTTTCTACCATTAAAATATATCTTCTGATGTTGAGCCTTCATTTGGGTTCATGCACACAAACATAATTTATTTTAGGTAAACTCAATGAAAATATGGTAGTTTCTCAGGCAATCTTAGTTGATAATGCAGAAACATTCTGGATAGAGCTTCCCTTTTGGCTTTTATCCCTAGATTTAAGCCTAAGAATGAGTAGGTTGATAAAGAAAATTTGCTCCAAATCCATACAATATTGTTGGGAAGGAAGCCATTTGCTTCTTAGTCCTGTTGTGTTCTGACCCTACACAGATGTCCTTTGAGCTATAACTGGCCTGCTTTAATTTTCAGTCACATGTCATGGCTTACCACCTGCCAAAAGGCATAATTCTACAGTCAATATTTGATTGTTAAACTCTACCCGGGGTTTATCTATTTAAAAGCTTGTGATGCTGTCTTGGTCTCTGGTTATGACACTGCATTTTCCCTGGCCCAGCCTCCAGTGTTCTCCTGGTCTCCCTTTCCATGTCAGAATTCTTCTCCCCATCTTGAGATTCAGGGTTCAGGGATGCTCAGAGGCTCTCATTCCATCCCTAACACCATTTCTGACTCATCTCTGTGCTGTTATCTGCAAACTCTGTGCTCATTAAGGACATTGGCTTGGTGTTTGTTCCTGAAGTTCAGACTGCACTGGTGGAGAATTCTTTTCTATTGTAATGGTACCAGGAACTCCACCAGGCAGTGAGACTCACTCAGAATGCAAGAGATGTGTCCTTTTTGTTATCAGAAATCAAAATTAAAGGGACAATTCCATTGTTCTTCCCCCCATCTTCAGGTGTCAGGTGAGAGATGGGAAGGGGCAGGGGCAGGACACAGAAATAGACAAAATTCTTTAGTCTTGCTTTCTTTGTTTGTTTGTTTGGTTCTTGCTTCTCTTCCAAATTTTCTTTTTTTCTAGCATAGCTCAAATGATTTCTGGACTAGGGGCAGGGTAGAAGCATGGGTGAGCTTTACCAATTGCTTTTACTTTCAAGACTTTTTGGTCATACATTGAGTTCAGTTCAGTATTATGGTCAGGAAAATTTGATCTGTGTTGAACATTGAGTATTTATGTTGATTCTGCTCATTTTATTTATGTTTTATAGATAGAAATGTAAAGATACAAAATAGAAATGCTTTCCATTCCATCATTTAATATCAATTCAACAAATTACTCATTTGTAGATCATTTATCTTCATAGCTATTAAATAACAAACCAATAAGTATATCATGGAACATACTCAAATAAGCAGTGATGGCATAGCAGAAAAAGTCTTATCCCTACAGGTTTGCATGCTGGAATGCTGTTACATTGGTGGAATGTTAGTATCACAGTCTTACAAGAAGTAAGACAAAGTAAAACAAAGAATGTCCGTTATCTGGAGCCAGGGCCACAGATCTAAGCTTAGGACTGGTTATTCCAGGGGCACTGGAAATGAAAACCTGTGTACCACGTGGATGGAGACACTGAGGCATAGTTTAAGTTTGCCTCAAGAATGACACTGAGGCATAGTTTCAGTTTGTGCTGACATTCAGGGATATATTTATCTCCAAACTGACAAGTTTGCAAAACCAAAGGCCTCACTTTCAGTCTTGATTCAAAACTGAAGTCATATCATATGAGTTAGAGCAATATAGACTTGTATCCAGCTTAGCCAAGCAGGAAAGAAGTGCTAGATGATTAAGATAATTCCAAGAGAATAATAGTCAGTGAAAAAGGGTAGACAGGGATAGTGGAGTATAGAGTGGTCATTAGCATAATTTTTTTATCATCATAGTTTCTGTTGCTGCCCTTTCCCAGTGACATGAGGTTTGGAATGATAATCAGTTCTGATCTTTGGTTTCAGCATTGCACACCCTACCTCACAGGTGTTACTGTGCACATTAAAGAAATGCATAGATCAAGAACATGACACAGTAGGCATTGATCAATGGCAGCCCTCATTTATATCCTGATGATGTTAAGCCGCATCTAAGAAGACTGATGTTTGGGGGAGAAGTGTCTCAGAAGGACACTGGATAACAAAGCGGATACAAGGGAAAAAGTGGAAAGAACTCTCATGAGCATCTGCTCATATTCCATGAGTTAAGGCAAAAGTGATAACTAAATAAGCCTTGGAAGTTTCAGGGTTCCACTCAGATACTACAGATCTGTGACTTAATCCAGAAAGACTATTTCTGGCCTCTCTGCCCATAGATGGAAGTGGAACTAATGTGTTCATTTTATTGCTCAGGAAATGAAGATAATTCAGCTATAGCAGCATGTCTTGCTGCTGCTGCTGCTGCTAAGTCACTTCAGTTGTGTCTGACTCTGTGTGACCCCATGGACTGCAGCCTACCAGGCTCCTCCATGGGAGGCTGCAGTCCACGGGGTTGCAGCATGTCTTAGAGAAGCACTAATAATATCTTGGATAAGATAATTCTGAACCCAGTCCTCTGAATAGTGGGTAGGTGGGGGAGAATTCAGTAACTGGAAACCAAGGGATCCTGAAGATGAATTTATCAGGCTTGCATTTCATACACATGAACTGAAGTTCAAAAATATAATGCTATTTTCTACCATTAAAATATATCTTCTGATGTTGAGCCTTCATTTGGGTTCATGCACACAAACATAATTTATTTTAGGTAAACTCAATGAAAATATGGTAGTTTCTCAGGCAATCTTAGTTGATAATGCAGAAACATTCTGGATAGAGCTTCCCTTTTGGCTTTTATCCCTAGATTTAAGCCTAAGAATGAGTAGGTTGATAAAGAAAATTTGCTCCAAATCCATACAATATTGTTGGGAAGGAAGCCATTTGCTTCTTAGTCCTGTTGTGTTCTGACCCTACACAGATGTCCTTTGAGCTATAACTGGCCTGCTTTAATTTTCAGTCACATGTCATGGCTTACCACCTGCCAAAAGGCATAATTCTACAGTCAATATGTGATTGTTAAACTCTACCCGGGGTTTATCTATTTAAAAGCTTGTGATGCTGTCTTGGTCTCTGGTTATGACACTGCATTTTCCCTGGCCCAGCCTCCAGTGTTCTCCTGGTCTCCCTTTCCATGTCAGAATTCTTCTCCCCATCTTGAGATTCAGGGTTCAGGGATGCTCAGAGGCTCTCATTCCATCCCTAACACCATTTCTGACTCATCTCTGTGCTGTTATCTGCAAACTCTGTGCTCATGAAGGACACTGGCTTGGTGTTTGTTCCTGAAGTTCAGACTGCACTGGTGGAGAATTCTTTTCTATTGTAATGGTACCAGGAACTCCACCAGGCAGTGAGACTCACTCAGAATGCAAGAGATGTGTCCTTTTTGTTATCAGAAATCAAAATTAAAGGGACAATTCCATTGTTCTTCCCCCCATCTTCAGGTGTCAGGTGAGAGATGGGAAGGGGCAGGGGCAGGACACAGAAATAGACAAAATTCTTTAGTCTTGCTTTCTTTCTTTGTTTGTTTGTTTGGTTCTTGCTTCTCTTCCAAATTTTCTTTTTTTCTAGCATAGCTCAAATGATTTCTGGACTAGGGGCAGGGTAGAAGCATGGGTGAGCTTTACCAATTGCTTTTACTTTCAAGACTTTTTGGTCATACATTGAGTTCAGTTCAGTCGCGTCTGACTCTGCGACCCCATGAATCGCAGCACGCCAGGCCTCCTTGTCCATCACCAACTCACAGAGTTCACCCAAACCCATGTCCACCGAGTCGGTGATGCCATCCAGCCATCTCATCCTCTGTTGTCCCCTTCTCCTCCTGCCCTCAATCCCTCCCAGCATCAGAGTATTTTCCAATGAGTCAACTCTTCGCTTGAGGTGGCCAAATTATTGGAGCTTCAGCTTCAGCATCATTTCTTCCAAAGAAATCCCAGGGTTGATCTCCTTCAGAATGGACTGGTTGGATCCCCTTGCAGTCCAAGTGACTCTCAAGAGTCTTCCCCAACACCACAGTTATCAATTCTTCAGCATTCAGCTTTCTTCATAGTTCAACTCTCACATCCATACACGACCACTGAGAAAACCATAGCCTTGACTAGATGGACCTTTGTTGGCAAAATAATGTCTCTGCTTTTGAATATGCCATCTAGGTTGGTCATAACATTTCTTCCAAGGAGTAAGTGTCTTAATTTCATGGCTGCAATCACCATCTGCAGTGATATTGGAGCCCAAAAACATAAAGTCTGGCACTGTTTCCATTGTTTCCCCATCTATTTCCCATGAAGTGATGGGACCAGATGCCATAATCTTCGTTTTCTGAATGTTTAAGTCAACTTTTTGACTCTCTACTTTTACTTTCAAGAGGCTTTTTAGTTCCTCTTCACTTTCTGCCATAAGGGTAGTGTCATCTGCATACCTGAGGTCATTGATATTTCTCCCAGCAATCTTGATTCCAGCTTGTGTTTCTTCCAGTCCAGTGTTTCTCATGATGTACTCTGCATATAAGTTAAATAAGCAGGGTGACAATATACAGCCTTGATGCACTCCTTTTCCTATCTTGAACCAGTCTGTTGTTCCATGTCCAGTTCTAACTGTTACTTCCTGACCTGCATACGAGTTTCTCAAGAGGCAGGTCAGGTGGTCTGGCATTCCCATCTCTTTCAGAATTTTCCACAGTTTATTGTGATCCACACAGTCAAAGGCTTTGGCATAGTCAATAAAGCAGAAATAGATGTTTTTCTGGAACTCTCTTGCTTTTTCCATGATCCAGCAGATGTTGGCAATTTGATCTCTGGTTCCTCTGCCTTTTCTACACCCACATTAATGCTTTTGAAACTAGGAGCCAAGAATCTAGAGTTTTTGCTCCCCAGCCCTATCATAGAAGAGATTCTGGGTGAATGGCAGCCCCATATCTCAAGACCTATCATGGAATGAGCAAAGGAGGAAAAGATGAATTGGTATCAAATGATTACCCTGACAAATAAATATTGTTCAAGTCTAATGTGGCTTCTCATAGAATTCCTTCTATTCACACGTCTGCTAATAGTAGCTTGTAGAGCACCCTAAAAAAGCATTCTAGCATCTCATACACTCTTCGACAGAGCACCACCAATTCTCACTGGAGGGGTATTCTGATCTCATTCATTCCACACGCATTCCCCTCTGTGTTATCAGGCTCCCTGTGGTCTTACAGACTAGGCCAACCTTCCCTTCACTCTCCTGGTTCTTCTCCCTCAGACATAAGGTCAATTTCAACTGTCTTAAGACATCTTTCCCAAGCATATATCATCTTTGATGAGCTAAAACGTAATTCCTTCTGTTTTCATTTGTTTAGGATTTGTTTCATGATTGTTACATTTTCTCCTTCTACAAGAATATGTCACTTGAGTGTAGTGATCATGCCACATACTCTATTTACATGCTATGGATTGTTTATCATGTTATTAGTCCATGGTAGTGCTACATACTGATTCATTGTTCTACACTGGTTTAAAAAGAAACATGAAAATTTAAGCAATGTTATAAATTGTTTTCTAAGTTTCAACAACAGTTTGTTTTGTGTTTCCTGGACACATAAAAGGTTTCTGAAAAAGCAAAACTGAATAACCCTAATTTCCTAAATTTTTACCAAATGATTTACAATTAAATATTGATCATAGATATGAAAGGCTTTTAAATTTTCTAAGAAAAGAGTCTGATTTGCTTCTGTGTATTTGCGATTACTTTTTTTTCATCATGTTATGCTGTTTTCTGAGGCAGCTGTCCATGCCATTTTAAAGGTTCTTTACAAGGCATGGATAGAAAAATATGTTGATAAAGCAAAAAAAGACCAGTACACCATGAATATAAATATTACAGGAATGATTAGATATATTATTACTATCAACTCTAATAATAATTTCTCAGATAAAAAATTATTTTTATCTTGTAGATAAACATAAATTAACTAAAAATTCCAATGAATAGATCAGAACTATGTTCATTATAAAGTTAACTAAATAATTGTGTATTATTCTATTATTATTTTTGTCTTACTAATAAGATTTGATTTTGTCAGTATTCCATCCATCTATTCATTCATTCAACAAATGCTTATTAAGCACTCAGTTCAGTTCAGTTCAGTTCATTCACTCAGTTGTGTCCGACTATTTGCGACCCCATGAATTGCAACACACCCAGGCCTCCCTGTCCATCACCAACTCCCGGAGCTCACCCAGACTCATGTCCATTGAGTCAGTGATGCCATCCAGCCATTTCATCCTCTGTCATCCCTACTCACTCAGTATTGAGGTTACAATAGTCTTACTATCAAACAACTTAAAATTGTAGTTTCTAATTCTATTGACCAACTTAATTTTCTATGTCAGAAAGAACTATAATTGAAATTAGATTTTTTTCAAGGGGATTTACCTGGTGGTCTAGTGGCTAAAACACTATGTTCCCAGTGCTGGGTGCCCAGTTAGATTCCTGGTCAGGGAACTAGATCCCACATGCTACCAACAACGAGTTTGCATGTCTTAGCTAAAGGTCCTTTGCACAGCCAAGTATATAAATAATAATTTTTTAATAAAGAGGGTTTCCCTGGTGCCTCAGTGGTAAAGGATCTGCCTACCAGTGCAGGAGACACATGCTGAATCCCTCGTCTAGGAAGATCTTATAGGTAGTAAAGCAATTAAGCCCACGTGCCACAACTACTGAGCCTGTGCGCTAGAGCCCAGGAGCTGCAACCACTGAAGTCCGAATGCTCTAGAGCCTGTGATTTGCAACAAGGAAGCCACAGCAATGGGAAGCCTATGCACCACAACTAGAATAGCCTCCGCTCGCTGCACTAGAGAAAAGCCCGCACAGCAGCAAAGACCCAGCACAGCCAGAGACAGAAAGCAAATAATACAAAGAACTTTTTCAAGCATCTTCAGTTCAGTCGCTCAGTCGTGTCTGACTCTTTGCCACCCCATGAATCACAGCACGCCAGGCCTCCCTGTCCATCACCATCTCCCGGAGTTCACTCAGACTCACGTCCAGCGAGTCCATGATGCCATCCAGCCATCTCGTCCTCTGTCGTCCCCTTCTCCTCCTGCCCCCAATCCCTCCCAGCATCAGAGTCTTTTCCAGTGAGTCAGCTCTTTGCATGAGGTGGCCAAAGTACTGGAGTTTCAGCTTTAGCATCAGTCCTTCTAAAGAAATCCCAGGGCTGATCTCCTTCAGAATGGACTGGTAGCATCTTATAAACTCCCTAACCAGCATTATTTTTGTAAACACTTTTAGAAGCTTTTAAAATAATTCATGAATATGTTTAAAAGTTAAAAGAGCAACAGAATTTTCTAAATATAAGACTATTCTAAATTTTGATTTAAAATATGTATTTGCTTTTTAACTTCTGGCCGAGAAAACGCTTGTGATTTGTATTGAAAGAAGCAGCACAATGAGATACTTTTCAAAGGTAACTGCCTTTATGGGAGACTCTATGAGAGAAGAGCTTTCTTCATGGCTAAATAATTTATGAATATGTTTAAAAGTTAAAAGAGCAACAGAATTTTCTAAATATAAGACTATTCTAAATTTTGATTTAAAATATGTATTTGCTTTTTAACTTCTGGCCGAGAAAACGCTTGTGATTTGTATTGAAAGAAGCAGCACAATGAGATACTTTTCAAAGGTAACTGCCTTTATGGGAGACTCTATGAGAGAAGAGCTTTCTTCATGGCTCAGATGGTAAAGAATCTGCCCATAATATGGGAGACCCAGGTTCGATCCCTGGGCCAGGAAGATCCCCTGGAGAAGGGAATGGTAACCCACTCCAGTATTCTTGCCTGGAGAATTCCATGGATAGAGGAACCTGATGGACTATAATCCATAGGGTTGCAAAGGCTTGGACACGACTAAGCAACTAACACTTTCTTTAACAGAAGAAATGATGCTCAGAAAGTCAGGCTCACCATTGCCTAAATCAAGAGGTTTGTTTTATATTAGCACTTAGAAGATAAACACTAGCAGTGACCAAAGATGGTGGCGTTCACTGGATATTATCTGACTTTGAGTGGGTGGACAGAAAGAAACAAAACTGCTGAGAAGCAGAGGCAAGTAAACATTTGTGCCAGAAATAAACACGCTTACCATCGTAACATCACCCCCACTCATCTGCTTTGGTAGATAAGTAGCCATGCTATTTATTCTTCCCAGGAATATGACATTGGTAGGATATTATTTTCCTTTAGATTGCTTTCAATAGGATGTGCAAAAGGGTACAGACAAACATGCCAGGTATCTAATAACTCTGGATAATTTAAAATAGCCCTACCCACCATTCTTCATGGCCAGAGGCTGTCGCTTGACAAAGCTACAATATTATCAGCGTCTCTGTTCTTGTCACTATGCTGTACTCTGCTAGTGCTGTGGTGCTTTGCTGGCCCTGGAGAGTGTGCTGAATACTAGAAATGACTCAATGCTCCATATTCATTTTGACAAATGAAATACAGTCCTGGAGGGAAGAAGGGGCCATTTTCTGTTCCATCTTCTGGGCCAGCATTGAAAGCATGGTGCACAGAATGCCAATTATATTTCTTTTTCCTTTGCTAGAAATGGCACATAAATTGCCAATCTCCCTTCTACAATTCAAAACTAGCCCAACAATTAAAATGCATCTCTGTTTAGAAAATATTAGAGCCCAGTTGCTCGGCTTGTTTTACTTCAAAGCTGAACAATGTATTCTGAAACAGCGTTCTCTTTAGAGGAGATTTTTGTAAGCTTGCTTTGATTCTTTGCCTTTGATTCTTTGAATGCTCAGTTGGTTCCTGGTAGGGTTATTTTAGTTTGTTTAGTAAAGCTCACACTAGGATTTTTTCAGTGTAGGTAAAAAGTTCTAGTTAGTTAAATCACATCAATCAGTTGCATCATCTCAATTACTCTTTGAGATGTGATATACTAATAACGGTTCCTTTTAAAAACTACATTAAATGGGTCATGAGTGAAGGCTAAACCACTTGAAACATGGCCAAGTGAGGAAAATTTACCACTGGAAGGGGTCTAAAGGATAGAGGGATTCTTCTTCACAAATACCAGTTAGGTTCTCTGGTGGAGAGTATTAAAATATCAACTTACAGAAGCCTAATTCACATAGGGTGGGGGTGTTCTGAATTTCTCTTCTGATCTGAATGGAAACACAGGTAATTTTTATCACCCAGGTCTTCACTTTTGCCAAAAGTGAAAGAAAAAACACTTTCTCACATGGGAGAAAACCACAGTGTAAGTCAGGAAAAAGAAAAAAGTAGCTGAATAATTATTTTCCACTGTGTAAGTTGTTCTGAGATTCTCTGTTTTTATAATAGACACCACATAATATAAAATGAATGGAAGAGAAATTGCCAAGGATCTCAGAAACTGTAAAATTTAAAAAAAAAAGCCACTTGAAAACTTGCCTAATGTATCTCTCAGGACTGAAAGAACTATAACTATTTTAGGTCTGCCCTTCTGATCTCACTTTCCTTTTAGTGAGACAACAGAATTCAACAATCAAACACTTTGAAGGATGGCAAAAGGTCTGACATAATTCACAAGGAAATGATTGGAATTACTGCTAAGGGAAGACAGAAACTTCAGGTGCATCTTTGTTGAGTCTAGATTTGATTCAAAACCAGAGGAAAGTCATAAATCCATCAAGCAAAGAAGACAATTGAATATTTGTCCTTCCTATAGAGACAGTTCAGTTCAGTTATTCAGTTGAGTCTGACTCTTTGTGACCCCATGGACTGCAGTCCACCAGGCTCCCCTGTCTATCACCAACTCCAAAAGCTTGCTCAAACTCATGTCCATTGAGTCAGTGATGCTATCCAACCATCACATCCTCTGTCGTCCCCTTCTCCTTCCGCCTTCAATCTTTCCCAGCATCAGGATCTTCTCAAATAAGCAGTTCTTCACATCAGGTGGCCAAAGTATTGGAGTTTCAGCTTCAGCATCACTCCTGCTGATGAATATTCAGGACATTCAAAAGCATCAATTCTTCTGCACTCAGCTTTCTTTATAGTCCAACTCGTACATCCATACATGACTACTGGAAAAACCATAGTTTTGACTAGACAGACCTTTGTTGGCAGAGTAATGTCTCTGCTTTTTAATATACTGTCTAAGTTTGTCATAACCTTTCTTCCAAGGGGCAAGCATCTTTTAATTTCATGGCTGCAGTCACCATCTGCAGTGATTTTGGAGACCAAAAATATAAAGTTAGCCACTGTTTCCCCATGTATTTGCCATGAAGTGATGGGACCAGATGCCATGATCTTAGTTTTCTGAATGTTGAGTTTTAAGCCAACTTTTTCCCTCTCTTCTTTTACTGTCATTAAGAGGCTCTTTAGTTCTTCACTTTCTGCCATAAGGGTGGTGTCATCTGCGT
>SJYC01138837.1:0-32730 GCA_006408675.1 Madoqua kirkii
GAGAAATATCAATAACCTCAGATATGCAGATGACACCACCATTATGGCAGAAAGAGAAGAACTAAAGAGCCTCCTGATGAAAGTACAAGAGGAGAGTGGAAAAGCTGGCTTAAAGCTCAACATTCAGAAAATGAAGATCATGGCACCTGGTCCTATCACTTCATGGCAAAAAGATGGGGAAACAATGGAAACAGTGACAGACTTTATTTTCGGGGGCTCCAAAATCACTGTAGATGGTGACTGCAGCCATGAAGTTAAAAGATGCTTGGAAGAAAAGCTATGACTAACCTAGACAGCATATTAAAAAGCAGAGACATTACTTTACCAACAAAGGTCCATCTAGTCAAAGCTATGGTTTTTCCAGTAGTCATGTATAGATGTTTGAGTTGGACTAACAGTTGGACTGTTAAAGCTGAGCGCCGAAGAATTGATGCTTTTGAACCGTGGTGTTGGAGAAGACTCTTGAGAATCCCTAGGACTGCAAGGAGATCCAACCAGTCCATCTTGAAGGCAGTCAGTCCTGAACATTCATTGGAAGGACTGATGCTGAAGCTGAAACTCCAGTACTTTGGCCACCTGATGTGAAGAACGGACTCATTTGAAAAGACACTGATGCTCGAAAAGATTGAAGGCAGGAGGAGAAGGGGACAACAGAGGATGAGATGGTTGGATGGCATCACCAACGCGATGGACATGAGTTTGAGTAGGCCCCAGGAGAAGTCTGGTTGCTGCAGTCCATAGGGTCACAAAGAGTCGGAGATGACTGAGTGACTGAACTGATTCTTTCTTTTGCTGTGCAAAAGCTTTTGAGTTTAAGTAGGTCCCATTTGTTTTTGTTTTTATTTCCGTTATTCTGGGAGATGGACTGAAAAAGATATTGGTGCAATTCATGTCAAAGAGTGATCTGCCTATGTTTTCCTCTGGGTGTTTCACAGTGTCCAGGTTCACGTTTAGGTGTTTAAACCATTTTGAACTTAGAATAATCTAATTTCATTTTTTCACCTGTAGCTGCCCAGTTTTCCCAGCACCACTTGTTGAAGAGACTGTCTTGCCTCCTTTTGTCACCGATGGACTGACCACAGGTTTGTGGGTTTCTTTCTGGGCTTTCTGTCCTGTTCTAATCCAATGTTATATCAATTTTGCATCCCTGGGGGAAAAACTCACTTGGTCATAAAGGTTTTTATTTTGCTAGACTTGTTTGCTACAATTTTCTAGAGACTTCTGTAGTATACACATGGGAGATACTGGTCCAAAGTTTTCTTATATTTGTCTAGTTTTGACATCAGGTTAAAGTTTGTCTCATAACATTAGCTGGGAAGCATTCCACCTCTTGAATGTTTTTTTTTTTTTTTTTTTGGTAACATCTGCCATAGCAGACTGGGGTCAGGACATGACGTGGCTGGCCGGTGGCTGGCCCACTGTGGACTTTACATTTAACGCAGGCTGCAGTTGGAAGCATCTGGGTGGTGTGGAGCTGAGACGGTGATTCACAGTTCCTTCTGTTTCACATGTAATGGAGAGGGCAGTGCTTCAGTGACTGGGTGGAGTCTGGCTGCTGGAGGCTGGGAGGCGGCTTTCTCAAGCATCACTGTATTATTAGTGTGCGTGACTCAGCCAGGTTCCCAATCCAGTAATAACATTCTGCCCTTCTGAATGCAGCCATGACCCCAGGGATAGGGAGTTCCTTCATTTCCTGTCCTTGTCTATTGTATGACGGCAGCTCCCCTGCTTACCAAGGCACTGCCACTCCACTCACTGGAGAAAGAAGCATTTAGGCATACGGTTTAACACCTTCATGGAGAAATTCCAAAGACATGAAAATAAAGTTGACGTTAACTGTTAACAGTATGCTGTGTTTAATATGCATTATTGTGCTAAATTTTCAAAATACTCTAAGAACTAAGCACTGATACTGCTATTCATAGTTAAGAAAAGTGCATTTCAGAGAGGGGAGGTAACTGGCAAGGCTAGAGAGCATCAGAGCAGCAGTCAGGGGAGGGGTCAGAGCTAGAAATGTGCACACAGGTGCCACTGGTATGTAGGCTTCGGGCTGGCCAAAAAGTTCTTTCAGGTTTTATGTAAAAAACACATTTTCATTCTCACCAAGAGCTTTATTGAACAACATATTCACCATTTTGTGCCACTACTTTCTGCCATTTTTCAGGCAAATGCATAATTCCATTTTCCCAAAACGTTTTCTCTTTTTGATCAAAGAACGGTACAGGTGACTTTTACAGTCTTCCAGGGGATTGAACTGTTTTCCATTAAAAGAATTGTGTAAAGACAAGAGCAAATGGAAATCCAAGGGTGCAATGTCTGGTGAAAACAGTGGATCAATCAGAACTTCCTAGCCAAGCTGTAATGGTTTTGCCTGGTCATCAAAGAAACATGCAGCCTTGCCTTATCCTGATGGAAGACTATGAGTTTTCTGTTGACTAATTCTGCATGCTTTTCATCAAGCGCTGCTTTCAGTTGGTCTAACTGGGAGCCATACTTGTTGGAATTAATAGTTTGGTTTTCCATAAGGAGCTCGTAACAAAGGACTCCCTTCCGATCCCACCATATATGCAGCATCACTTTTCTAAGATGAAGACTAGCCTCTGATGTGGTTGTTGGTGGTTCATTTTGCTTGCCTTATGATCTCTTCCATTCCATATTACTGCACAGTATCCATTTTTCATTGTTCATCAAAATTTGTTTTTAAAAATGAAACATTTTCATTAGTTTAAGTAGAGAATCATATGTGGAATTACAGTCAAAACGATTTTTCTCACTTAACTTACGTTGATCCCAAACATGAAAATGATGAACATAACCAAGCTGGGGCAAATGGCTTTCAGCACTTGATTTGGCTATTTAGAGTATGTCAGCTATCTCCTGCGTGATATAATGTTAACTTTCTCAACTAATTTTTCAATTTGACATTATGAACTTCAACTGGTCTTTCCCACCATGGAGCTCCATCCAGCAAGAAAGCTCAAGCACGAAACTTCACAAATCTGGTTTGACAGGTTCAATCTTTATACATTACACAAATCTTTTTTTTGCATTTCAGTTGTGTTTTCACCTTTTTTGAAACAATAAAGCAGACTATGTCAAAAATGTTGCTTTTTCTCTTCCATTTTCAATATTAAAATAGCTACACAAAACTTTGTCCATTTTGATTTTTTTTAATGCATGCTGATCTGATAGCTGTCACCAAACAACCTAACAAAATTGTTTTAAATGAAGTTGAAGACACAGATGAAAAGGGAGGCCTGGCGTGCTGGGATTCATGGGGTCACAAAGAGTCGGACACGACTGAGCGACTGAACTGAACTGAAGGGCTACTAGAGCCATCTTACAGAAAAACGGAAACGAGCATTCTGGCCAACACACTCACATTTACAGCCATCTGTTATCTCATCAGAGTAGATGAGATAACGTGAGAATAAAGTGTAGATAACAAGGAGAAGGGACCCCAAAGACTCAGTCCTGAGCACTGCAACATTAGAGGCAAGACAACGGAGAAGGAACAAAGAAAGCTCAAAGAGAATGGCCAGTGGGGTAAGAAGGGAAGCCTGGAAGCTACTTGTGAACTGATTTGTGTTATGCCAAAATTCACATTGAGGCCTGCGTCCCAGTACCTCAGATTGTGACTGTAACTAGAGATGAGGCCTGTAAAGAGGTGGAAGCTGAAAGTTAAATCGCTGAGTTGTGTCCGACTCTTTGTGACCCCATGGACAGTAGCCTACCAGGATCGTCCGTCCATGGGATTTTTCAGGCAAGAGTACTGGAATGGGTTGCCATTTCCTCCTCCAGGGGATCCTCCCAACCCAGGAACTGAACCTGGGTTTCCTGCATTGTAGGCAGACGCTTTACCGTCTGAGCCACCAGGGAAGTCCAAAGGTATGATCTGCCCTCTTTGAGGCACGAACTCAGGACCTTCAGATTATGAGACTGACATGCCGCCTACTGTGCTAAGAGGGCACAATGAGGCTGTTAGGGTGGGTCTTGATTCAATCTGTCTGGTGTTCTTGTGAGAGGAGGAAATAGAGACACCAGGGCGGGATACAGGAGCACAGAGACCACGTGAAGACAGAGAGGAGGTGGCCATCTGGAAGCTGGGGGAAGAGGGAAGAGCCGTCAGAAGCCAGACTAGATGTAAGGAGCGTGAGTGAGAGACCGGAACAAAAACAGAACAACTTTAATCTTCACTGAAGTATAATTGATTTACAACGTTGGGTTAGGTTCAGGTGTAGAGCATGGTTTGCTTATTTTTTTTGCAGATTGTATTCCATTATACCTTCTTGGTTGTTGTTTAGTTGCTAAGTTGCATCTGACTCTCTGAGACCTCATGGATGTAACTCCTCTGTGGATGCCAGGCTCCTCTCTCCATGGGATTTCCAAGGCAAGAATACTGGAGTGGGTTGCCATTTCCTATTCTAGAGGATCTTCCTGATCCACGGATCAAACTCCTGCTTGGCATGGAGATTCTTTACCATTGAGCCACCAGGGAAGCAAGACAAATAATTCCTGGTGCTATAAATTTTTTGTTGCTTATCTATTTTATCTGTGGTAGTTTGTATCACTAATCCCAAACTCCTAATTTGTCTCTTCCTCCCACCCACCTCTGGTAACCACTAGCTTGTTTTCTGCATCTGTGAGTCTGTTTTTTTTTTGCATATACATTAACTGCTATTATTTTTTGAATTCCACATATAAGTAAAGTCATACAGTATATGTCTTTCTGATTTATTTCACAAAGCATAATATTCTTGAGGTCCATCTGCATTGCTGCAAATGGCATTATTTCATTCTTTTCATGGCAGCTAAGTCGATTCAGTCGTGTCTGACTCTTAGCGACCCCATAGACGGCAGCCCACCAGGCTCCCCCGTCCCTGGGATTCTCCAGGCAAGAACACTGGAGTGGGTTGCCATTTCCTTCTCCAATGCATGAAAGTGAAAAGTGAAAGTGAAGTCGCTCAGTCGTGTCTGACTCTTAGTGACCCCCATGGACTGCAGCCTACCAGGCTCCTCCATCCGTGGGATTTTCCAGGCAAGAGTACTGGAGTGGGGTGCCACTGCCTTCTCCATTTTATGGCAGAGTAATATTCAATTGTGTACATATATATATTTCATCTTCTTTATCCAGGTATCTGTTGATGGACACTTAGGCTGATCTCATTTCGTGGCTACTGTAAATAGTGCTGCCATGAATGTTGTGGTGACTGTGTCTTCTTGAATTAGAGTTTTCGTTTTTTCCAGATATACCCAGGAGTGGGACTGCTGGATCATATGGTAGCTCTATGTTTAGTTCTATAAGGAACCTCCATCCTGTTCTCCATAGTGTCTGCGCCAATTTACACTCCCACCAACACCTTTCTTCTACACCCTCTCCAGCATTACTTAGAGACTTTTTGAGATGGTCGTTTTGTCCTCACTGTGGATTTTGAGTTGGCATTTCTCTAATAATGAGCAATGTTGAGTATCCTTTCATGTGCCTGTTAGCCATCTGTATGTCTTCTTTGGAAAAGTGTCTGTTTAGGTCTTCTGCCTATTTTTTGATTGGCTCATTTGTGTTTTGATGTTGAATTACATGAACTCTCTTTGCATATTTTGGATATTAACCCCTTTTCAGTTGCATCACTTACAATACTTTCTCCCATTCCACAGGTTGTCTTTTCATTTTGTTGACGGTTTCCTTTGCTGTCCATAGAAGAAAAAGGTTTTAAAAGAAAAGTGGTCATTTATGTAGTTTAAATGGTCTTAAGCTTCCATGTGAGATGTGTGGGGCTTCCCAGGTGGCACAGTGGTAAAGAACCTGCCTGCTAGAGCAGGAGACACAGGAGACTCAGGTTCAGTCTCTGGATCGGGAAGATCCCCTGAAGGAGGGCATGGCAACCCACCCGAGTATTCTTGCCTGGAGAATCCCATGGATAGAGGAGCCTGGAGGGCTATGGTCCATAGTCTCGCAGAGTCAGACATGACTGAAGTGACATCATGCATGCAGACATGAGATGTGCGGGTTTCTTCTGTTTCGTGCAGAGTGCTGTGTACATGTCACTTCCAAACATTTTACCAGTTAAGGGCTCCCATAGTATAGTAAATGGGTAGTACTTATTATTCACTCATTTATTCATCTTTCATCAAATAAATGTTTATTAAACCATTCCTATGTGAGAGGCACTAATCCAGGAGCTGAGGATGGAGCAAAGAACAAAATCTGGGCTCCCCTGGAACTTGCATCCTGGAAGGCAGAGAAAAGATGAGCAAGCAAACAGTTCTAAAGTCTGGCTGGCAGAAGGAGGTGCAGTGACCAAGCCTGAGGCAGAAGCCAGATAATGCGAGCGGTGGTGCTGTTCAGGTCGAGGGATGATGCGGGGAAAGCATCTCTGAAAAATGGCTTTTCAAACAAGAAAATGAAATGAGTGAGAAGGTACATGGGATAACCTACCCTTCTCCTGCATGTTTCTCCTTTACTCTCATAATACTGACACACTCACTCTTCTAGCATCAAGTGTGCAGGTTTCCCACAGATATTATGCAGTTCTCTACACTGCCAGCTGACTCTACAGTTCCATTCAACACCAACACTTAACTGGAGTTAGGCAGACTCTATGGATTGAGGGTTCAGTCCCACAAAACTGCCCCTCACTTCAAATGCCATCTGCAAATAATAGGTCCCCAGGTTACCCACAAAAGCTGTCTGAGTTGGCTACAAATCAGAGGTTCCTATTGCCCACCTCCTTGATTATTTGCTAGAATGGGTCACAGAATGCAGGGAGACAGTTAACTGTATTTACCCGTGTATTATGTAACAAAGGACACAGATGAACAGCTGGATAAGAAGATACCCAGGGCCCGGATTTGGGAGGGCCCCAAGCATGAGAGCCTCTGTCCCTGAGGAGTTGGGGCATGCCTCCCTCCCAATATGTGGACGTGTTCACCAACCAGAAGCTCTCTACACCCCAGTTTTGGGGTTTTTGTGGAGGCTTCATCACAGAGGCATGATCAGTCATTAGCTCTGTCCTCAGCCCCTCTCCCCTTCTCAGAGGGGGTGAGGCGTGAACTTCTAATCGGGTTTGGTCTTTCTGGTGCCCAGCACCGCCCTCGCCCCATCCTGAACTTATTGAGAAGCCCATCACAATCACCTCACTAGAAAAAAAGATACTCCCATCACACAAGAAATGCCAAGGGATTCCTAAGTCTCTGTGTCAGGAACCAAGGTCAAAGATCAAATATTAGAACAAAAGATGCTCTGACACTTTTACCACTGAACAAGATACAAGGAGGCAGGGACAGGGACCAATATGTATTCAGACATTTTTCTCACGGTGTGGCCAAAAAAACCCAGGGCTGTGGGACTTCCATGGTGATCCAGTGGATAAGACTCCATGCTCCCAAAGCAGGAGCCCTGGGTTCCATCCCTGGCCAGGGAAATAGATCCCATGTGCAGCAACTAAGAGTTTACATGCCACAGCTAAAGATTCTGCAACTAAGACCCGGCACAGCCAAAAATAGAGAAAATACAACTGTATAAACTATACTCAAGAGGTCATATATAAGCTATACATATGTTCATATTAAAAGGATAAAGAAACTATCGTGGGGAGGGGGCCTGGTATTTTTTAAAAGGGCAGAGTCATGGAGGCAGAAAAAACTGCCTTTCCCTCCAGTGTGAGAATTCTATAAGTAAGATAAATGCTAATAAACAGGACTTAGAATCCAGAACTTGTGAGGCCAATACGACCCTTAGTGCAGGAAAACAGGAAAGACTGTTTAAAGTAGGTTGATGAGTTCACCTTTAATTAAAATCACTAAGGATAGGAGAAGAGAGGGGCAACAGAGGATGAGATGGTTGGATGGCACCACTGACTCAATGGACGTGAGTGTGAGCAAGCTCCGGGAGACGGTGAAGGACAGGGAAACCTGGCATGCTGCAGCCCATGGGGTTGCAAAGAGTTGGACACAACTGAGCGACTGAACAACAAGGATAGGTCAGGACCAAAAAGGGTGAATGAATATGAGAAAGCCTGTGGGGGAGATTTTGATTTTTTTAAAGTAATATTAATTCATTTAAATATACTATTAATGCTCTCATCAAAAGGAAACAATTTTGTCTTTAATTTTTGTATCTGCTTATGGTGGTGGGTGTTCACTAGACTTACTGTGATCATCATTTTATGAGGTATGTAAGTCAAATCATTAGGCTGAACACTCTAAACTTACATAGTGCTGTATGTCAACTACATCTCAGTAAAACTGAAGGGAAAACATAACAGCATTGTTGATGGTTACAGATAAATATAGAAAAATAATCAGTTTTGCTAGTCTTTCCTACAAAACACATGGAAAAGTTTCAACCCAGAATGTCTAGCAGGAGCATCACATAACTGGTTCCTTCTGCTTGGGCTCAGTCGTGTCCAATTCTGATTCCATGGACTGTAGCCCACCAGGCTCCTCTGTCCATGGAATTTCCCAGGCAAGAATACTGGAGTGCATTGCCATTTCCTCCTCCGGGGGATCTCCCTGACCCAGGGAGCGGATCCACATCTCTTGCATTGACAGGTGGGTTATTTACCACTGCACCACCTGGGAAGCCCCCATCTTCTACTTAACTGGCATAAATATTTTGAAAAGCAGCTTGATAACTTTTACTAGAGGTCAAAAAATGTCTTTACTTTCTCATTTTGAGAATTATTCACAAAAGGTATCAACCATAAAATACAGAAAGAATATGCATAAACCCTTGTACAAAGCTTAGTAGTGAGTAGTGAGGTCACTCAGTCGTGTCCGACTCTTTGCAACCCCATGGACTGTAGCCTACCAAGCTCCTCTGTCCATGGGATTTTCCAGGCAATAGTACTGGACTGGATTGCCATTTCCTTCTCCAGGGGATCTTCCTGACCCAGGGATCGAACCTAGGTCTCCTGCATTGTAGACAGATGCTTTACCGTCTGAGCCACCAAATGCTCAGCATTGTTTGCTCATTCATTTAGCAGTTTTTTCCCCCAAGTGCCTACCAGGTTTCGAGCACTAGGGTTAAAATAGGTAATAAAAGAAAGTTCCTTCCCTCACAGTTGAATGTAAAAGCACCCTCTCTCTCCTTTTTTTTATTCCCTCGTGTGACGACGACGACGACGATTCAGCGAAGTCAACACAGGTTGAGACACAATGGGGTGTCTGCCGTTGGGTGGTCCGAGGGAGTAGGGACCCTAAGAGGTCCGTTCTTATGACCTCACCCAACGGTAAGGAAGAAGTTACGTACTTTCACTTTTCACTCTCACTTCAACGAGTCAACACAGACTGAGAATCACTGGGGTACCTGAGCAGCCTATCAGGCTCCTCCATCCATGGGATTTTCCAGGCAAGAGTACTGGAGTGGGTTGCCATTGGCTTCTTTGAGGAAGACCACTATGTCCTTGTATATAAACACACATACACAGCAAGTCAGATGGAGAAAAAGAAAACAATGGGGAGGCAGGGAGGACAGGAGAAGGTCAGGGAAGGTGGCAAGAGTGGAGACAAGGGGACCTGAAGGAAGAGGGTAAGGGGTCAAGCTTTGTGTGCTTGTCAGGAGGAGCAGGTCTTGAGGTGGGACAATGCTCAGCAAGACTGAAGAACAGCAAGGAAGTCAGTGCAGCTGGGCAGAATGAGCTAGAAGGTGAGGAGCAGGTGGGGTCAGAGTCAGGAGGACTGACTCTCTTGGAGGAATTGTAGGCCACGAGAAGAAACCAGGTTTTACTCTGAGTGAGATTGGAGAGTTTTGAACCAGAAGATGACATAATTATGATCTAGCTTTTAAAAGGATAGTGGGGGTAGGGAGAAAGCGGAGAGTGGTCAGAAAAGGACTAAAATAATGGAGGTGAGGAATGATGGTGTGTTGGGCCAGCATGGTAATGACAGGGGTGATAGGAGTGACTGGATAGAATCTGAAGGCAGATCTGACAGCATTAACTAACTAGTTGAATGTGATGTGTAAGAGAGGAGTTAAGGAGGACTCCAGCATTTGGTCTGAGTAACTAGAAGGATGGAGTGCCAGCTACTGAGATGGGGAAGAGCAGATCTGGTGGTAGAAATTAGAATTTTGTTCTTGAATCTGTAAGATTTCAGATGCCCTTTATATAAAACGTTTCCACATTATAGTTCATTATAGGAAACTGAATATAGTTCTCTGTGCTATACAGTTGGACCTTGTCGTTTATCTGTTTTATATATAGCAGTGTGTATCTGTTAATCTGAAGCTCCTAATTTATCCTTTCCCACTCCCTTTCCCCTTTGGAAACCACAAGTCTGTTCTTTGTCTGTGATACTGTTTCGAAGACATGTTCATTTCTGTTATAGTGAAGATTTCACATGTGAGTTATATCACATGGTATTTGTCTTTGTCTTGATTTATTTCATGTAGTATGATAATCTCTAGGTCTATCCATGTTGCTGCAAATGGCATCATTTCTCTATTTGTGGCTGAGTAGTATTCCAGTGTGTACACGGCCAACATCAGATGCACTTTCAGCGGCAAGTGAGTGCCTCGTGCACCTTGCCCCTTGCATGGACCATATCAGTTGCTTAGGACCATCAACAGCCAGCACTTCCATTTCTTAGTCAGAGGGCTTTCTCAATCTAAGGTAATCTTGAAAAACACAATACAACTCACTGAGAGGTGGTTTTCTTCCTAGTAAGAGAAAGGCACTGGAGCAGAAATTGTTTCCTTGCCTCCTGCTTTCTGTCTCTGAATGCCTTTGTTTGGGACTGTGGTGACTGGTGGGAGTGTAATCACCAGGGAAAGTTTAAGGGAACTGACGTGGGGCAAAGCCCTGGCCTTGTAGAGATGAGCTGGTTTTAGCACCACCTAGCTCCAGGGTGCCTGCTGGGTCATCAGAACAATCTCTTCTTATTTAAGCCACTGTAAGTCATGTCTTCTACTGACAGGTTATTCACTGCTCAGTAATAACACACTCGCTAACTTTATCAAGGACTTACTATATACTTGTGTATGTGTGTGCTCAGTTGCTCAGTTGTGTCTGATTGTTTGCAGCCCCATTGACTGTAGCCCACCAGGCTCCTTTGTCTGGGATTTCCCAAGAAAGAATACGCAGTGGGTTGCCATGTCCTTCTCCAGAGGATCTTCCTGACCCAGGGATTGAAGCCTCATCTCCTGCATTGGCAGGAGGATTCTCTACCAAGAGTGCCACCCAGGAAGCTCCAGTATGTACTTAGGAAAAGTTTACTAGTCCATAGAGTCGAAAAGAGTCACATGCACTAGTCTGAGCACTTTACATGCATTGATCTTTTCCTATCTAATTTTTATAACACCTTTACCATTATTGTCTCCAGTTTTAATAAGGAAACTGGGCAAGGATAGATTAAGACACAATATGGACCCCAGCACTCATCTTACACACTAGCAAAGTAATGCTCAAAATTCTCCAAGCTGGGCTTCAATAGTATGTGAACTGAGAACTTCCAGATGTTCAAGCTGGATTTAGAAAATGCAGACGAACCACAGAGATCAAATCACCAACATCCGTTGGATCACAGAAAAAGCAAAAGAATTCCAGAAAAACATCTACTTCTGCTTCATTGACTAAGCTAAAGCTTTTGTGTGGATCACAACAAACTGTGGAAAATTCTGATAGAGATAGGAATGTCAGATCACCTTACCTGCCTCCTGAGAAACCTATATGCAGGTCAAGAAGAAACAGTTAGAACTGGACATGGAACAACGGACTGGTTCCAAATTGGGAAAGGAGTACATCAAGGCTGTATATTGTCACCCTGCTTATTTAACTTATACGCAGAGTATGTCATGCAAAATGCTGGACTGGGTGAAGCACAAGCTGGAATCAAGATTGCTGGGAGAAATATCAATAACCTCAGATATGCAGATGACACCACCCTTATGGTAAAAAGTGAAGAGGAACTAAAGAGCCTCTTGATAAAGGTGAAAGAGGAGAGTGATAAAGCTAGCTTAAAACTCAACATTCAAATAACTAAGAGAAAGGCATCTGGTCACTTCATGACAAATAGATGGGTAAACAATGGAAACAGTGACAGACTTTATTTTGGGGGACTCCAAAATCACTGCAGCCATGAAATTAACAGACACTTGCTCCTTGGAAGAAAAGCTATGACAAATCTAGACAGCATATTAAAAAAGCAGAGACATTACTTTGCTGATAAAGGGCTGTCTAGTCAAAGCTATGGTTTTTCCAATAGTCATGTATGGATGTGAGAGTTGGACCATTAAGAAAGTTGAGCGCCAAAGAATTGATGCTTTTGAACTGTGGCGTTCGAGAAGACTTTTGGACTGCAAGGAGATCCAACCAGTCAATCCTAAAGGAAATCAGTCCTGAATATTAATTGGAAGGACTGATGCTGAAGCTGAAGCTCTAATACTTTGGCCACCTGATGAGAAGAACTAACTCACTGGAAAAGCCCCTGATGCTAGGAAAGATTGAAGACAGGAAGAGAAGGGGATGACAGAGGATGAGATGGTTGGATGGCATCACCGACTTGATGGACATGAGTTTGAGCAGGCTCCGGGAATTGCTGATGGACAGCCTGGTGTACTACAGCCCATGGGGTTGCAAAGAGTCGGACATGACTGAGCGTCTGAACTGAACTGAACTGTGTTGCACCTGAGACTCTGCTATTAATGCCTTCTACTATTTGTGCCTGCTTAATTTGACATAAAACTGTAACTATAAACCTCACTATGGCAAATCCTTAATAACCTACACATAAATATGGACACTTATCAAGTATAAAAACTTCAAATATAATGTGTAAAGTTAGGTAATACTGTGCATGGTGAAATAATGATTTTAAAAAATCATACTCATACTTTTCTTGCCTGGAAAATCCCATGGACGGAGGAGCCTGGTAGGCTGCAATCCATGGGGTCACTGAGAGTTGGACATGACTGAGCGACTTCACTTTGACTTTTCACTTTCATGCATTGGAGAAGGAAATGGCAACCCACTCCAATGTTCTTGCCTTGAGAATCCCAGGGATGGCGGAGCCTGGTGGGCTACTGTCTATGGGGTCCCACAGAGTCGGACACGACTGAAGCGACTTAGCAGCAGCAGCAGCATACCTCTCCTCCCTGCAACTTTGGGAGTTAAAAAGTGCTGTAGGAGATACTTATGACTAAAGTTTAATTATTTTCTCATTATGCAAATAATAAAGGGGTAATAAAAGGGGATCCAAAGCTATCACACCAGCCAGTACACCTCCATGTACAAGTTCCAAACCAGAAGTGCAGAAGTGGATGACGTCAGATGGAATCTTAGAAGAGGAGAAAGGGGCGTGGGAGCACAATGCTGACCTCCCATCTCCCCATTCCTGTTTATAATAGAAATTCTCTGAAGAACCACTAATACAATTCTATTTCCACCCATCCCATCCTCCCTTGAACCAATTAATCAAACTTTTGACTGACTCACCTGAATACCTGCTCTTGCCATGGTCCCTGTGATGCCACGCAGCTGGACCGTGCTGACTCCATTTTGTCAGCCCCATCTTGGGCCCCCAGTCCTACCCCCAACCCCCGTTCCATGTGACTGAGCTGAAGTTCACTCACAGGAATGCATCCGAGTCCTCTAAGTTTCCTATCAACATTTACCCTTGCCCTCATCTGATATGGAACCTGGAAGAATGCCTTGTCCTGATGCAGGTGGTTAATGATCACGAAATACCCCTGGGGGGAGAAAAACCCTGGGTTCCCATCAATGTGGATGTGCTTCCCACTTGGTAGCAGGTTCTATTTTTAGCCTGGCCCCTTCCAGTCCCTGGTACCCCTTCTGGTGACATAGACTGCAGCTGTGAATGCCCCTGGATGCTGGTCCACAGGACCATGCCTGTAAGTTGACAACATAAACTTCCTGACTGCACTTTATGGGGTTGCCTCCTTTGTGTTTTGGTCTCAAAGTTCCTTCTCAGTTTGGAGGACATTACTCAATATCTCTGGGTCCCAACAGATGTTCACAATGTCAGTTTTTACTGTGTGTTGACTTATCAGCAGCATACAATGCAGGCAGTGCCCACTCTCTGCTGCTGGCTCTTCCTCAGCTCGCTGGCCTCTTATTATTGGAAGTTTCAGAGCCTGGACTTCATCCTCATTCACATCTTTGATTTCCTATCTCTGCTCACAGTTTTACCTGCAGAGGCAGCTGAATACCATGTAATGACTAACTTCAGGTGATGTCATGTGGAACAGAATTGCCTGGCTGACAGGCTTGAATTTCTGATCTACAAAATTGTGAGTTACAAAAAAAAAAAAAAAGTGGCTGTTTTCAGCCACGAAATTTTAGGGTAATCTCTCTTGCTGCAACAGATAACTGGAACAAATACCATCTTTCTGCTAACGACCCACAAATTGTGTGAACCTCTCCTCTGAATTCCCGATTCATATCTGACTGCATGTTTGACATTTCCACAGGGACATGTCTCATTTTGAGTTCTCCCAGAATGGACCTGAGACAAGGATTCAACTGGAAGTAGCTTATTTGAGAGGTAAACTCAGGAGACACCAGTAATGTTACAGGGAAGCGAGGCAGGGAAAGAGACCAAACAATAGGGTGTGTCATCAAGCCAGTTATGACGGAAGGAAGCTGCTTTCTACTGTTGGGGAACTCAGGGAGTTAGTTATAACCTGTTTCTCAGAGTCACCCCCACAGAAGGCAAGGGACCTGGGGTAATCTGTGTTCTGTCATCAGTCCTGGCCACAAGCTGCTCCTAAAGGAGCTGACTCCCCACCAGCCTTACACAGAAGCTCAGGCAAAAAACACTCAGGCAAAGAAATGCAAAATCTGGAAGAGAGGCACCAGGACAGCACACTGAGGCAGAGCGCTGAGGGAGTGTGGGCGGGACACTGGCAGTGTCCACTTGGACTTTAATGATTTAAAATGCTTTTATTTCATTATTTCCGACTGCAGTGGGTCTTTGTCGCTATGCGGGCTTTCTCTGGTTGTGGCGCGTGGCCGTAGGTGCTCTGCAGCACGTGGGGTCTTCCCAGACCAGCGATTGAACTCGTGTCTCCGGCTTTGGCAGGTGGATTCTTATCCACTGGACCACCAGGGAAGTCCAGACAGCAATATTTTTAATGAACTATGACCAGTTGCTTTGTAGAATGATCCATAAACTGGCTACTGGGAGACAGTTCTCCATGATTTCATGTTTGTTCATGACTTGTGAGCGGAGAGCCACAAATTGTCCTTTTGTTTTGAATTATTTTTTCAATGTATTTGAGTAACTATGTGAAAATTAACACAGGAAACCTCAACTACAATTAGTCAGGAAGTTCTTTAGAGGGAACTCTTGTGCCCTAACACTCCTTGTCAAGTACCCCAAATAGGACAGACCTATTTTCATCTCCAGCAAGAAGGTCCCTCTACAGCCTAGGTGGAGGAAATAAAATATTCTTCTTGCCCAGCAAGCCCATCCAGTGGAAAGCTCTGCAGCTCAGTCAGTGAGGAATTAGTGCCACCCTGAACTCTTACTTTCCTCCAGTGAACTTTCATTTAAACAGCCCCTCCTAATCCCGGTTTCTCTACAAAAGCAGGTTCCCCTCCTGTGTTCTCTGATGGTTTGCCAGAGCTTGCATTCCTGAATTGCAGCTCCTCTGCTGCTACTGCTGCTAAGTCACTTCAGTCATGCCTGAGTTTGTGCGATCCCATAGACGGCAGCCCACCAGGCTCCACTGTCCCTGGGATTCCCCAGGCAAGAACACTGGAGTGGGTTGCCATTTCCTTCTCCAATGCATGAAAGTGAAAAGTGAAAGTGAAGTTGCTCAGTTGTGTCTGACTCTTTGTGACCCCATGGACTGCAGCCTACCAGGCTCCTCTGTCCATGGGATTTTCCAGGCAAGAGTACTGGAGTGGGGTGTCATTGCCTTCTCCATGCAACTCCTCTAGCTATTCCCAAATAAACTCATTTTGCTGGTGACATAATGACATATCTTATTTTTAAAGTTGACAGTGAGTAGCCTTGGAGGCTAGAGGTAATGTATCCCACCAGACAAGATTATTATTATCCAGTATAATAAGGTAATATCTATAAGGCATAAGGCAAAACTCAGGCATGTCTGCATGCCACCTGTTATAAAAACCTGGAGCTCCCTAACTTGGGAGTCCTCTCCTGTAACCCATCCCACAGTGTGTGCAGGTATCACCTGGCTCTTGTTGCGTTGTCCCTGCTACTGGAACTTCTTTGCTTGCAGACCCTTTGAGCAGACAGGTCCGGGGGAAAATCAGTTCACATGGACACCTTCAATCCAAATCCCACTGCAGGGTTCCTCTTCCTCTTCCCCCATTCCACATGTGAACCTCCTACCTCACATAATGACATCAGTATAGTCACTCGTTTGCTCTGTTCCACACAATAATATAAACTAGTTTCAAAACTGCTATTCCACTGATGCTACCAATAACAAACTGAAGTAACTTTCAAAATTTCTTTGTAGCTGTTAGACTATCTACCAGGGTGTACCTAAGAACACTATGTTCAAAAGTGACTTCAATGAAACTTTTGTCAATGTAGTTACATGTCAATTTGATAAAATTAGGTTCATTTGCTTCATTGTTTTTTGAACTCATTTAAAATACGTAAACCATTTATGTGACTAAAAATGTAAAACTTTATAAATAATGATATGCTCCGAGAAATCTCATTACTATATCCATTCATTCCACTCAAATCCCAGAGGTAACTTACGGATTTGTGTTCCTCCAAAATGTGTATTGGGCTTCCAAAATGAGCAGGGCTTCCCTCATAGCTCAGTCGGTAAACAATCTGCCTGCAATGCAGGAGACCCAGATTCAATCCATCGATGGGGAAGATCCTCTGGAGAAGGAAATGGCAACCCACTCCAGTATTCTTGCCTAGAGAATCCCATGGACAGAGGAGCCTGGAAGGCTACTGTCCACAGAATCGCAAGAGTCGGACACAACTTAGCGACTAAACCACCACCAAAATGTGTATGGTGAAGCAGGAATCCCTAATGTGACTGTATTTGGAAACTGGGCTTTTACAGAGGAAACTAGGGTTAAATGAGATCATATGGGTGAGTCTCTGATCAGAGAAGACTGGTGTCCTTAAGAGAATAGACACTGAGTACTCTCTCCCTCCCTGTGCACTTGCACGGGGAAAGGGCCAAGTGAGGACACAGCAAGGAAGCCATCTACAAGCCAGGAAAGGACGCCTGACCAGAAACTAAACTTTTCTGGCACCTTGTTCTGGGCTTCCAATCTCAGAACTTTGAGAAAGTTTCTGTTGTTTAAGCCACTCAGGCTGTGGTATGTTATGGCAGCCCTAGAAGGCTTATACAGGAGATGATTTATATATGTTTATCATACTAAATAACTAACAATATATGGTTTATCTCTCCTGTTTCTTTTCAGGAAAATAAGCAAACACTTCCTTTTTTTCTTACACAAAAGACTGCATACTATATGCTCTTTTGCACTTAACAATGTATCCTTTACAGCACTCGTTTATCAGTCTACAGAAATCTCTCATTTGTTTTTACCCCTGTATTTTTCTAAACTGAAGTACAGTTGATTTACAATGTTTCAGATATACAGTAAAAGTTAATATATATTTATACATGTGTATGTATATTTTTCCAGATCCTTTTCCATTATTGGTTATTATATTTGCTGTGGTGTTGGAGAAGACTCTTGAGAGTCCCTTGGACTGCAAGGAGATCCAACCAGTCCATTCTGAAGGAGATCAACCCTGGGATTTCTTTGGAAGGAATGATGCTAAAGCTGAAACTCCAGTACTTTGGCCACCTCATGCGAAGAGCTGACTCATTGGAAAAGACTCTGATGCTGGGAGGGATCGGGGGCAGGAGGAAAAGGGGATGACAGAGGATGAGACGGCTGGATGGCATCACTGACTCGATGGACACAAGTGTGAGTGGACTCCGGGAGTTGGTGATGGACAGGGAGGCTTGGCGTGCTGCGATTCATGAGGTCTCAGAGTCAGACACGACTGAGCGACTGAACTGAACTGACTGACTATGTTTACAATGTTTTACTACTACAAATAAAGCCTGAGTGGCTAACCTTATGTGTATGTTGTGTAATGTCTGTGGAGGCGCCTATTCAGGGTAAATCCCTAGAGAATGGATAGCTGAATCAAAAGGTATACACAGGTAGTTTTGTTTGATAATTCTTAACGACCCCTTTGAGGGGCTGCACCATTCTATATCCTTACCAGCTGTGTATGAGGTTCTCTTGTTTGTTTTTTCCTCACTGCCACACCCACAGAGTGTTGTCAAGCTTTTGAATTTTTCCCAATCTATTAATGAGAGATATTTCACTGTGCTTCTAATTTACATTTCTTTCATCATAAGTTGTAACTTCTCATATGTTTGTGTTGTTCAGTTCTCAGTCATGCCCTACTTTTTGCAATCCCGTGGACTGCAGCATGCCAGGCTTCCCTGTCCTTCACTAACTCCCAGAATTTGCTCAAACTCATGTCCATTGAGTTGGTGATGCCATTCTCCTCCCACCCTCAATCTTTCCCAGTATCAGGGTTTTTTCCCAATGAATAGACCCAATGAATCAGGTGGCCAAAGTATTGGAGCTTCAGCTTCAGCATTAGTCCTTACAATGAATATGAAGAGTTGATTTCCTTTAGGATTGGCTGGTTTGATCTTCTTCCTGTCCAATGGATTCTCAAGAGTCTTCAATGCCACAGTTTGAAAGCATCAATTTTTCATCACTGAGACTTCTTAATGGTCCAATTTTCACATTGATACATGACTACTGGAAAAACCATAGCTTTGACTATATGGACCTTTGTTGGCAAAGTGCTATTTCTGCTTTTTAATACATTGCCTAGGTTTGTCACAGCTTTTCTTCCAAGGAGAAAGTGTCTTTTAATTTCATGGCTGCATTCACCATCTGCAGTAACATGTTTATGGGTCATGCATATGTATTTTTCTCAGGTCATCATTTTTTAAAACTAGATTTTCTAATTAGGGTGTAGAATATGCTTGATTCTGTATATTTATCTCTTATCTAGATACAGTACTAAATTATTTTAGTAAGTCTGATTTCAGTCTGTCAGTTTTGTGTGGTTTTTTGGCCATAGCACAGTGTATGCAATCTTAGATCCCCAACCAGGGATTGAACCTGTAGTGCAAGCATGAAGTCTTAATCACTGGGCTGACAGGGAAGTTCCTAGTCTGTCAATTTTTTAATGTGGAAAACCCTATGATGACAATCATATCATCTGTGAATAATAATAGTTACATCTCTTCCTTTATTATCCTTATAAACTTCCTTTCCTGTGTTAGTATGCTAGTTAGGATGAGGATAGAACACTGATGGAAATGTCAGCAGTGGCTTTGTCTTGTCCCTAAATTTAAAGAGATGCTTTTTGTGTTTTTCCATCAAAAAAATAGTTTGCTATACATATTTGTAGCTTTTTATTATAGCTTTCCTTCATAATCATTTTGCTAAGTTTTGTCATAAAAATATTTCTTCTGCATCTATTGATATGATTTCTTCAATGTATTATGGCAAATTGCATTGATTTTCTAATATTAATTCACATTTGTACACTTGGGTAAAATCAACTTAGTTATACTATTTTTTAAATACATTGTATCAGCTTGCTACTAACATCTTTGAACATTTCTTCATATGATTGCTTTGTAATTTCATGTTCTTATACTATCCCTGTCTGGCTTTTGTATCAATATTTGATAACTTCACTAAATGAGTTGGAGTAGAGAGTTTTCTCTCACTGTATTTTTTGGGGGGAGTAAATTCTCTAGAAGACTTGGAATAAGTTTAAAATGAACTTTTCCTTGAATATTTCCAAGAAACAGATCTATAAAACATTCTGGACATTTTTTTAAGTGGAAGATTCTTGACTGATTTACTACCAACCAAACTTCTTTTCTAAAGGAACATTCAGACTTCTACTACTTCAGTCAGTTTTGGGAAGTAACAGACAAATAGTGTCTGGTTACATACATACATGTTCACGAACTTTTCTGTCATCATCTTGCTG
The DNA here is from genome assembly GCA_006408675.1 of Madoqua kirkii. Taxonomy (NCBI): domain Eukaryota; kingdom Metazoa; phylum Chordata; class Mammalia; order Artiodactyla; family Bovidae; genus Madoqua; species Madoqua kirkii. The sequence goes on from SJYC01138837.1 coordinate 20,014, forward strand.
CCTTTCAAACCCTTTTCTAGGATTATTTTTCTCTGAATTATCATTTAAATTTTCCTTTAATGAAGATTAGTTGGTAACAAGGGCTTCAACCATGTGCTCTTGTTTATTTGAAACTGTCATTATTCTGTCCTTGATCTTGTCCATTAAGTGTCACTGGAGACACAATTCTGATGACAGTTATTTTCTGTCAGCACTTGGAGGCATTATTCTACTATCTTCTGGCTTCTCTTGTGTGTTCATAAGTCTGCCATCAGTCTAATTACTATTCCTTTGTAAGTGAGTTGATCTTTTATTTGATCTTCTGTTATAGGTTGAACTGTATTCCTCAAAAAGACAGGTTAAAGTCCTAACCTCCAGTGTTTAAGAATGAGACCTTATTTTGCAGGTAAGGTTGTATTGGAGGAGGGTGGGCCCTTAATCCAATATATCCGAGTTCCTTATTAGCAGAGGAAAAAAGACGGATACACAGATGGGAGGCAGACAGTGCAGTGCCGCAGATGCAAGCCACGGAATGCCAAAGACTGCCAGCAGATTACCAGAAACAAGGGAAGGGCGGAAAGGACGTCCCCTCCTGTTTAGAGGGAACAATGCCCTGCTATCACCTTGATTTTAGACCACACACCTCTAAGGCAGAGGAACCAGAGATTAAATTGCCAACATCCGCTGGATCATAGAAAAAGCAAGAAAATTCCAGAAAAAAATCTGCTGCATTGACTATGCTAAAGCCTTCTACTCTGTGGATCACAACAAACTGTGGAAAATTCTGATAGAGATGGGAATACCAGAGTACCTCACCTGACTCCTGAAATACCTGTATGCAGGTCAAGAACTGAACATGGAAGAATGGACTGGCTCCAAATTGGGAAAGGAATTTGTCAAGGCTGTATACTGTCACCCTGCTTTTTTAACTTCTATGCAGAGTACATCATGTGAAATGACGGGCTAGATAAAGCACAAGCTGGAATCAAGACTGCCAGGAGAAATAACAATAACCTCAGATATGCAGATGATAGCACCCTTATGGCAGAAAGTGAAGAACTAAAGAGCGTCTTGATGAACATTAAAGAGGAGAGTGAAAAAGCTGGCTTAAAACTCAACATTCAAAAAACAAAGATCATGGCATCCAATCCCATCACTTCATGGCAAACAGATGGGTAAACAATGGAAACAGTGACAGACTTTATTTTCCTGGGCTCCAAAATCACTGCATATGGTGACTGTAGCCATGAAATTAAAACATGCTTGCTCCTTGGAAGAAAAGCTATGACAAACCTAGACAGCATATTAAAAAGCAGAGACATTATTTTACCAACAAAGGTCTGAAAAGTCAAAGCTGTGGTTTTTCCAGTAGTCATGTATAGATGTGAGAGTTGGACCATAAAGAAAGCTGAGCACCAAAGAATTGACGCTTTTGAACTGTGGTGTTGGAGAAGACTTGACAGTGCCTAGGACTGCAAGGAGATCCAACCAGTCCATCCTAAAGGAGATCAGTCCTGAATGAATATTCATTGGAAGGACTGATATTGAAGCTCCAATAATCTGGCTGCCTGAAGCAAAGAACTGACTCATTGGAAAAGACCCTGATGCTGGGAAAGACTGGAGGAAGAAGGGTATGACAGAGGATGAGATGGTTGGGTGGCGTCACCAACTCAATGGATAGGAGTTTGAGCAAGCTCCTGGAGTTGGTGATAGATAGGGAAGCCTGGCGTACTGCAGTCAATGGGGTCACAAAGAGTTGCACACGAATGAGGGACTGAACTGAACCGAACTGAGCCTCTAGAACTGTGACTCTAAATTCCCATGATGTTAAGCCACTCAGCTGTGGCATTCTGTTCCAGTAGTCCTGGGAAACCAACACAAGTGAATTTAAGACGTGTCGTTCTTTAGGTTCTCAGTTCCACTGCATTGTATCTAGGCTAGATTTCTTTTGACTGATTCTGTTCTTAGCAACTCCTGATCTGTAGATTTATTTTGCTTATTATTATGGAAAGTCCTCACCCATTATATGAACAGACAGTCACCTCCTTCCATTATAATCTCCTTAAAGCACTCTTAGTAGGCTTAAAGTAGGAGACTGCCTTTTCTACCACGTCTTTAAACTCATCATATTTTCATCTCCCTGTCTCTCTGTGCTGCATTCTAAGCAGTTTGAGTTTATTAAGCAGTTTAATTAGGCAGTAATGAATATTCATTGGAAGGACTGATATTGAAGCTCCAATAATCTGGCTGCCTGAAGCAAAGAACTGACTCATTGGAAAAGACCCTGATGCTGGGAAAGACTGGAGGAAGAAGGGTATGACAGAGGATGAGATGGTTGGGTGGCGTCACCAACTCAATGGATAGGAGTTTGAGCAAGCTCCTGGAGTTGGTGATAGATAGGGAAGCCTGGCGTACTGCAGTCAATGGGGTCACAAAGAGTTGCACACGAATGAGGGACTGAACTGAACCGAACTGAGCCTCTAGAACTGTGACTCTAAATTCCCATGATGTTAGCCACTCAGCTGTGGCATTCTGTTCCAGTAGTCCTGGGAAACCAACACAAGTGAATTTAAGACGTGTCGTTCTTTAGGTTCTCAGTTCCACTGCATTGTATCTAGGCTAGATTTCTTTTGACTGATTCTGTTCTTAGCAACTCCTGATCTGTAGATTTATTTTGCTTATTATTTTGGAAAGTCCTCACCCATTATATGAACAGACAGTCACCTCCTTCCATTATAATCTCCTTAAAGCACTCTTAGTAGGCTTAAAGTAGGAGACTGCCTTTTCTACCACGTCTTTAAACTCATCATATTTTCATCTCCCTGTCTCTCTGTGCTGCATTCTAAGCAGTTTGAGTTTATTAAGCAGTTTAATTAGGCAGTTTAATTCTTCCACTGCATCTTCTACCTCATTTTGTTCTTCAGATACATCTACTGTCTATTTAAAGTTTTAAAATATCATTGTTTTAGAGGCGTTCCTTGTGGCTCTTTGGAAAAGAATCTGCCTGTCGATGCAGGAAACATGGGTTTGATCCCCGGGTCAGGAAGATCCCCTGGAGAAAGAAATGGCAACCCACTCCAGTATTCTTGCTGGGAAAATCCCATGAAGAGCCTGGTGAGCTGCAGTCCATGAGGTCACAAAGAGTTAGACATGAGTGAGCAACTAAACAATTGTTTTAGAAATTTCTGGCAGATTGATAGTTGTCTCTCAATCTATATTATTGTTGTTACAGAGTAGTCTCTATTATTTCAGTAATATAACTTATTTTTAACTGGATACATGCCCATCCACAATAAAATCTGTATTTCTCAATAGGCCCTTCAGCAAGGAATGACCGTGAGCTAAGCTCTTACCATGGGACATAAACAAGTGGTGTACACAATTTTTTAGGAAGTTTTTTTGAGGGGAAAAGGCATGTACTTTCCCACACCACTATGTTGGACCTTGCTGCGTGACTTACTTTGGTTAATGACGTATGACACATCTGAGCAGAGGCTGCAATGAGCTTCCTTGGCTTACCTCCTGCGTGCTTGTTTCCATCATGAGGAAAACAAAACGCAGGTCGCAGGTGGATCTGATTCAGCACAGCAGCTGCCCGCCCCTCCTCTGGCTGTCAAGCTCCGCTAAGTTAGAAATAAATATTTGCTTTCTTATAAGCTACTGAGTCTTTGAGAACAAGTCCTTTACTTTCTTGCAGGCCAGAAACAAAAAATTATGGTTTTTGGTAATTTATTCATGATTTAGTTTCCACTGCTCAGTGATTGTGAATGATGATGCTATAGCATCCATATACAAATTATTGTGGTTTTGTGTGGATATTTTAAATTCTCTTACATATACAGCTAGGTGTAGAACTGCTGGTTTGTTGTTTGTTTGTTTGTTTGTTTTGCCACACCATGTGGCATGTGAGATCTTAGTTCCCGGAGCAGGGATCAGACCTGTGCTCCCTACAGTAAGTAGAAGGGCAGTCTTAAGCACTGAACTGTCTGGGAAGTCCCTAGAAGGTAAGGGTCAGACTGTTGCACAAAGTGACTGTACCATTTTATATTTCCACCAGGTGTCTTTAATGGTTCTGATTTCTCACTGACAGTTACACACCTTTTTGATTATGGCCATCCTAATGGGTGTGAAGTGGATTCCACTGCATTTCCCTAATAACTGATGATGTTGAGCATTTTTATACATACTTATTGGCTATTTATACAACTTCTCTAGAGAAATATCTACTCAAATCCTGTACCTATTTTTAATGAGTTGTATTTTTACTGTTGAGTTTTAAGAATTATTTAAATGTTCTAGATAAAATATTAGGTATATGGTTTGCAAAATTTTTTTCTCACTCTGAGTTGTCTGTTTTTTCTGGTGCTGTCTGAATCAGTCCACTAGGGCTGACATAACAAAATACCATAGACTGTATACGACCTCATTTAACCTCAGTTGGCTCTTTAATAACCTGTCGCCAAATACAGAAACATGTGGGTTAGGGCTTCCACACATAAATTTTGGGAGAATGCAGTTCAGTCCAAAACACTCTGTCTTCTGGATACCCCAAATTCTGTCCTTCTCACATGCAAAACACATTCACCCCAATCCCAAGTCTTAACCCATTCCAGCATCAACTCTAAGCACAAAGTCTCATCTGATCTTTGGGTATGGTTGAGACTTGAGATATGATTCATTCTAAGACAAAATTCCTCCCTAGCTGTGAGCCTGTGATACAAGTTATGTGTTTCCAAAATACAATGCTGAGACAGGCATACAGAGATACTCTGTTCTAAGAGAAATCCAAAAAGGGAATGGGTCCAAAGCATGCCTTGAACTGAGCCTTTTTTAAGGCTCAAGAAGAACCCTTTGGGCTCAATGCTCTGCCCTCTGGGCCCAGAGGTGGCAACCTTATCCTCTTGGTCCCGAGTGGTGACTCCATCCCCTCAGCCCTGGGCAGCAGTTTTATTCCTGAGGCACTGGTTGGTAGTAGGCTCCACTGAAACCAAGGAGACAGCCTTGCCCCCTAGACTTGTATTCTGTGGGCTGGTGGCTGGAGTAGCAGCTGTGTTGATCTCTGAATCCCGTTTGTTGTCACTTTTCCATTTTTTTGACGGGTAATGTAACTGGCAGCCAGATAGCTCTAGTGTCCTATCCTAAGAATCTCAGAAGTCTGACAGCATTCCTCCATTTTCTTGTCTCTATGCCCTTAGTCCAAATTGGCAGTGTTTCTGCCAGTATAATCTAGGTTCTATTCCTGGCAACTTATGAGATGACTGATGAAATCCATGAACTGGACCCACGATCTCTTTATCAAATGGTTGTCCAGCTACACCCTTGACATGTTTCCCAGGACATTTTCTTTTTCTGTAATATGGATAGTAACTGGGTTCTGCACATGATTCCAACATGTGAGTGGGGTGGTTCCCCACACCAACAAGGAGCAAGTCTCTGGGTACCAGCTGGGTGTCCTACACCTAGACTCAATTTTGACATTATCTACACAGAGACAGCATCAGGCTGTGCAGCTCACAGACTGCTGTACACCCCTCTCCCCCATCTCGGGATGCCACGTGCAAGCCAGGTTGTTACCTGGGCTTATGACCCAACTGGCCACAAACTACAGGTTCCAACAATCTCTCCCAACTCAGGATGCCAACTGCAAGTCCAGGCTGTGACCTGTAATTCTGACTGACTGGGTTATTAATCAGAGATTCTCACGACTGCCTTCTCGAGTTTGACTAATTTGCCAGAGTGGCTCACAGAACTCAGAGAAAAATTTTTACACACTGGATGACTGATTTATTATAAAAAGAACAGTCAGATGGAAGAGACGCACAGGGCAAGGCATGGGGAGACGGCGCAGAGATAACAAGGCCCCTCCTGCTTGCCATTCTCCCCATTTCTCCAGGAAGTCACCAGCAGGCAGCTCTCTGAACCCTGTCCTTGTGGAGTGTTGTGGAGGCTTCATTACTTGGAAATGACTGACCAAATCATTGGTCATTGGCAACTGATTCAGCCTCTAGTTTCTCTCCCCTCCATGGAGGTAAGGGGGTGGGGCTGAAGTTCCAACCCTGTATTCCCTGGTTGAGTCCTTTGCTAATGACCTCCATCCTTAGGGCTTTCCAAAAGGCACCTCATTAACATAAACACTTAAATAACACGATACCTATTTCACCTTTACGGCTCTGAAAGTGATTTCAGGAACTGAGGAACAAGGACTGAACACTACAACAGAAGTTTCCGTTGCTCTTGTCCCTCAGGAAATTCCAAGGGTTTTGGGAGCTGTGTCAAGAACCTTGGATGAAGACCAAATATATATGAGAGATATATTTAGTTGTCTGAATGACCCAATGTGTATTTCTTTTTTTAAAACTGAAGTATATAGTTGATGTACATTATCATGTTAGTTTCAGGTGTACAACATAGTGATTTGACACTTAAACATATTACAAAATGATCACCAATATATTTTTCTTGCAAGTTACCGTATTGCAGATAAGCTAAGAATTTCCTAAATCTTCAACTTCTGGCTCATTTTTGCTTAACAACTCCTTTAATTTCTCTCACCTCCTATATACTCTAAGGAATAAGAAGAAATTTGGCTGCACCACAAACACTGCTCAGAAATCTCTGCAGGTAAATATCAAAGTTTATTACTTTTAATTTCTACCTTCCACAGAACACTAGGAAACAGTTTGACCTTCTCTGCCACTTTATAAATAGGATCACCTTTCCTCCAGTTTCCAATAGCATGCTCCTCATTCCTGAGATCTCATCACAGTCACCTTTTAACTTGCATTAATTCTACCAAGAGTCTCTCTTCAAGGTAATCTAGGCTTTTCCCAAAACGCACCTCAAAAACCTTTTGGCTTCTACTCACTGTGTGCTGTGTTGTGCTAAGTTGCTTCAGTCATGTCCAACTCTTTGGGATTCTCAAGGCTAGAATACCGGAGTGGGTTGCCATGGCCTCCTCCAGGGGATCTTTCCTACCCAGGGATCAAGCCTGAGTCTTTTGCATCTCCTGTGATGCCAGGAGGGTTATCACTAGTGCCACCTGGGAAGCCTCTATTCATTACCCACTAGCAAAGCCCCTTCCACATTTTTAAGGTATCTGTTACAGTGGCACTCCACTTCTCAGTACCAAAATATGTTATTAGTCTGGTACGGCTGACGTAACATCACAGACTGGGCAGCTTAAATAACAGTAATGTATTTTACATATTTCTTGAGGCTGGATATCCAAGATCAAGACATTGGCAGGTCTGGCTGGTCTGCAAATGGCCATCTGCCTTTCCCCAACCTATGGCAACCACTGATGCTTTCTGTCTCTATGACTTTCACTATTCCCGGTACCTCATATAAGTGAAACTGTACCATGTACAGTCCTTTTGTGATTGGGTTATTTCATTTAGCATAATGTCTCCAAAGTTCATCATATTGTAGTATGTGTCAGAATATCCTTCCTTTTTAAAGCTGAACATACAAAAGTTTTGTATATTCCATTTTGATGGAATCCAGTTTAAAAATTTTGTCAGTTTTAGTTTCATAGCTAAGAAACTATTACTTAATCCAAGGTCATAAAGATTTATACCTGCTTTTATCTAAAATTACTGTAGTTTCAGCATTTATATTTAGGCCTGTGATCCACTGTGAATCAGTTTTTGTGTATGTGAGGTAGGGGTCCGATTTCATTTTTTTTGCATGTGGTTATACAATTGTCCCAGCACCCTTTGTTGAGAAGACTATTAGTTCCCCAGTGCATCAAATGCCCACAAATGTGTGGGTTATTTTTGAACTCTCAATTCCTTTTCACAATATATACTTCTATTATTATTCCAGTACCACATATTACCTTATTATAGCTTTGTAGTCAGCTTTGAAATCAGGAAGAATGAATGTTTCAACTTTTTTCTTCATGATTCTTTTGGCTATTCCGAGTCCCTTGCACTGCCATGTGAATTTAGGATCTGCTTGTCAATTTCTGGGGGAAAAAAAGGCAACTGGGATTTTTGGAAGGATTGCATAGACTCTGTAGAACAAATAAAGGAGTATTGCTTATTGTAACAATATTAAGTCTTCTATTTCTTGATCGCAATTTAGCTGAATTATAAACCCTACACGTTGTGTCTTCCCATCCTCTCAATAAGCCTAATAACTCCTTGCTCCTCCACTGGCCACTTTTCCTACTTCTTACTGTACATTTTAGCAACTGTTTCTGATTCTGCCAACTACAGACATCATCTCTGGAGTGCTTTACCTCTACCTTTCCTCTCTCTGTTTCACATCTTCAACTGCCAGTCATATTTTTACCTTTATCTTGTCAACATCAGTATAATTTATAAACTAGCTTTAACTACAGCAAGATTAGAAACCAGCACTAAGCTTTCTATTGAGTAATTACTCAGTTCAATTATTTTTCAGATTTCTCTCCCAGAATGCCTATCTGTCCACCCCAAAATAGCCTAGCTATTTATTTATTAATTTTTGGCTGCGCTGGGTCTTCACTGCAGCACAAGGGGGCTTCCCTTGTTGCAGAGCACCAGCTCTAGAAGGCGCAGACTCAGTAGTTACGGCACAAGGGCTCAGCTGCCCTGTGGCTTGCTGGATCATAGTTCTCCTGTCTAGATATCAAACACATGTCCCCTGTGTTGGAAGGCAGATTCTCAACCACTGGACCACCAGAGAAGCCCTAGCCTAGTCTAGCTCTTGGGACATCTGCTTACTTCTGAATTAGATCCACTGACTCCTGGTCAGTCGTGTCAGATACCTCATTTCTACCTCATGGTTAAGTAACTTTGAAAAAAAGCCTATGTGGGCGCTTGACGTTTTCAATCTCTGCATATCTGAAAATGTTTTCATTCTGATCTTTTAATGATAGTTCAGCTAGGAATAGCTGTTGTTGTTTTTTAAAAAAATTCCTAGAATTTCAAGCTCAAGAAATATTTCCCTCAGAAACTTGAAGGTCTTTGTTATCTTCTCATATTTACTATTGCTGATAAGAATTCTAATCACAGTCTTACTCTCTTATGGGTCACTTTTTTCCTGGTAAATTCAGGACCTACTTGTATCTTCAGCGTTTTAACATTTCACAAAGTTGTTTTCTGTTTTTGCTCTCCACCAGTGGACAGTTTTTAGCTCTGGGAAAGTTTCTTCCATTATTTCTGGGATAATTTTCCATGTTTTATTTACTGTTTTCTCTTTCTCTTGTAATATTAGTCCTGTTGGATTGACTTTTTCTCACATTTTCTCTTGCAATTTCCATCTCTTTGCATATTTCTTCTATTTTCCTTAAAACTTCATGGACTTTCAGTTCAGTTCAGTTGCTCAGTCGTGTCCGACTCTTTGTGACCCCATGAATCGCAGCATGCCAGGCCTCCCTGTCCATCACCAACTCCCAGAGTTCACTCAGACTCACGTTCATCGAGTTAGTAATGACATCCAGCCATCTCATCCTCTGTCGTCCCCTTCTCCACCTGCCCCCAATCCCTAGCATCAGAATCTTTTCCACTGAGTCAACTCTTTGCATGAGGAGGCCAAAGTACTGAAGTTTCAGCTTCAGCATCATTCCTTCCAAAGAAATCCCAGGGCTGATCTCCTTCAGAATGGACTGGTTGGATCTCCTTGCAGTCCAAGGGACTCTCAAGAGTCTTCCCCAACACCACAGTTCAAAAGCATCAATTCTTTGGCGCTCAGCTTTCTTCACAGTCCAACTCTGACATCCATACATGACCATTGGAAAAACCATAGCCTTGACTAGACGGACCTTAATCAGCAAAGTAATGTCTCTGCTTTTGAATATGCTATCTAGGTTGGTCATAACTGAATTTACAATTTTGGCAGTTTCTTATTTCTAATTTAGGATTTACTTTTTGTTCCTGGAGTGTTAACTTATATGAGTATATTATCCTTGTTTCATAGCTGTAATAAGTTGGGAGCATACTATATTTTTTTAAGTTCTCTGAAATGTCTTTTTCCTCTGTGGTCACATTTTCTCCTCTGTCAGCTCCAAGTTGGAGACTTCCCTTAAATACCTAACAGCCCTTGGTTATCTGCTCATATCTAAGACACTGATGACGAATCTTAGAACTTGGGAGGGTCTTGACAACTTCACTCTAGGGTGAGTGGGTAGGAAACTGGCTATTGTGCCAGAATAAAGAATGCTTTACTCTTAGTCATTAAATGCTCCCCAAAGATTATAAGAACTTGACTTTTAGCCTGGGATAAATGCCTAGCTATTGTATCTGAGGTATGGGGTGGGGAGGGCTGGGGTACTGCTGTTCTACATAGAAACCTTTATTTAGTTTCCTTGTTTTCATCCCCGCTTCTCACTCTTGGTCTGTTGTGCTGATGACTCCAAATTTCAGTTTCTTTAAATCACTTCTGGCTGCTAGGCCTCCTTCCTCAACTGCAGTACTCATTCCCTACACCTATTCCAAACTATTGTTTCTTCCATTTTGTTTAATCAGACCACACTCACTCTCTTGGTGTAAAATTAACAACAACAACAAAAATTTGGTGGCTCCCTTCCCATTTTCTGTTCTGTACTGGTTTGTATCATTTTTCATTTCTTTATGAGCATTTTAACGGGGTTTTAGGAAGAGGAGGCAATTAGAGAATGTACTCAGCCAGCTTTAATTAAGGAAAAAAAAAAAACAAAAAACCATGGGACTTTCCTGGTGGTCCGGTGGATAAGACTCCATGTTTCCAGTGCAGGGGGAATGGGTTCCATCCCTGGTCAGGGAACTAAGATTCTGAATGCTGTGTGAGGTGGTCAAAAGAAAAAAAACCAACTTAAATGTAGATTAAAGAAAAAAAAAAAAGATATGTAGGGCAGAGTAAGGAATAAGAAACAAGAACAGTGGAATGACAAAAAAGAGAAACCAAAAGATTTTCTAAGCCTGTGATGTGGACAGTATTCCTGTGTAGGCAGAACAATGCTTAACTTAGCATCTTCCACTCTTCAAACCCACATATTTCAGGGTTTGACGATAAACCTGAGACATCTCGCACACACCCGACTTTACAGTAAAGAAAGGCAGGACCCAGAACTACTGTGATCTTCCCAAGGTCACACAAGTAGAGGATGGGCGAGGGGAAACCAGGCAGATAGCACGGAGTCCACTTCGCTTTCCTTCCACCTCCTCACATCGCTGGGGAGCTTACAGGACAAGCGGATCGGCAGTCAGGTGAGGAGAACCGTGAGTCACAGAGGGGAGGCTTTCCCGGAGTGAAGAGTCTGAGAAAATCAAATACTTTAGGAAGCTTCGTTTGGCAGGACCGCGCCGTCCCCCGGCAGCAGTCCTGATCGTACAGAAGGGGGCGACGGTGTAGCAGGACCGAGACCGGGGGAACCCGAGGACGGCGACGCTGGGCGGAGGGGGACGCGGTGACCAGCGAGGACCCTGAGGAGGGGCGCGAAGGTGGCGGTGGGACCACGAGGGAACTCACGCTGCTGTGACTCAACTGTTCTCAAGGTGTTTAGTTATTGATAAAACACTCGCTGGCAGGGGCTGCGAACAACCCACATCATCACTCTTGGAGCGGCGACAGCTTACCTACAGCCTCACAGTAACGGTGCGCTCCTCAGACTAGGAAACCTGCCAGCGCTTCGGCACCACAAACTGGGGAGCCCGACGCGGGGCCGCCTGCACCCGCGAGGACAGGGAAGGCCGCCGGGGTGAACCGCGGACAGGCCGCCGGCGGGGTCTCCGGGCAGCGCGGATAGTCCGAGGGCCTCGGGGCGGGAAACTCACCTGACCCCGGAGACCTGGGCACCGGCTGCGCGGCACCGGTCCACCGAGGCGGCAGTGGTTGCCCACTGTCAGCGCCGCACCGCCTCCTACGGCAAGCGGAAGGAGACAGACTCCGAGGGCCCTGCGCGGAGAGTGTGTGCGCGTGTGCACCCGCCCCCGCCATCCCCCAGCCCACTGGCCCCTTGGAAGGGGCCCGAGGTCCGCGCGGCCGGGTCGCCCTCCCAGGAGGCTGCGGGACGGCGAGCGGGCGCGGCCGGGCAGGGGCGGGGCTCGTGCTGACGTCGGCCCGGGGCGGGGCTGAGGACTCGCGCAGGGGGCGGGGCGCAGTGACGTCGGGCGCCCGGGCCGAGCTGTGGCGGCGGCGGTAGTGGCGGCGGCGGCGCCCGGGCTGGCAGCGGCATCGGCAGCCCAGAGGAGGGTGAGACGGCCGCGGTGGCGGCAGCTCGGGATCGGGCGGCGCCTGGAGCTTCCCGCCCGTCGCTGGCGCCAGGGCCCTCGGCTCTCCTGCGCCCGCTCCTCCCCACGGCCCTGGCTGGGTCCGGGCAGCGCGCCCCCGGGGAGGGCGGAGCCGTAGGTGAGGCGCGGGGACCCCTCCCCCTCCGCGCCCTGCCGGGGGGATGGGACGTCCGGGAGGGTGGCCCCACCCAGCCCACCGGCGGGTGTCCTGGACCGGCTTGGGGGGCGGCGACGGCGGAGACCCGTGGGGGCTGCAGGCTGCCGATTTCAGAGGCGTGATGTTGCGGGCGAGGTGGGGACGTGCACGCCTCGGGGAGCCCGGGGAGGCTGGGGTGCGGTCGGGTCGGTCTGGGGTTTGGGTACCGATATGCAGCGTTGAAAGAGACGAGAATTCTGGTCTCTTCTGTAAAGTAGTAAGATGGGAGATGGAGGGTTGGCTTCCAGAAAGGAGATGAGCTGTGGATTGTTGCCTTTGAGGCAGTTGGAGAAGCTATTGCACTAGGTCTCACGTTTCTACCTAGGGCTTGGTCCCCCCCCCCCCCCC